>RJWM01011649.1:0-59076 GCA_004363535.1 Dasyprocta punctata | reverse complement strand
AACCTATTTTAGTATGATTGTGTTACAACAGATGATATAGGCATCTGCCTTGAAACTAACATGAGGCATCATAGAAATCAACGCTACATTACTATGTATTCCCCCCATTATCTTATCTGTTATTGGTTTTTCAGTACTATCTCATTTGACTATATTTGGCCAATTGGTAAGGACATTTAGTTAGAAGACAATAAGAGGTACTACAAGGGGAACCGAGGAAGGAAGGTATGAAAAAAAAGACATAGTTTTATATAAGGGTATCCGTAAGATAGTTTAAGTCTATACTACTAAATGCATTAACTGGTGAGAGAGAATAGTTGATATTCATAAGACCAGATCAATCCTACATGTCTTTACCTGTCAATCTGAACAGCCCCCTTAAAGGTAACAACATACAATGTTGCAACCACTGTAAAATTCCAGCCATCTACAGTACTAAACCTACAATTTTACAGTATCGGATATGTTGTTGTTGTTTGCTGATCTCTTTAGTTTTTTGTTTCTTTTATGTATGACCATACTTTTATGCTTTATTGGTTTCACTCTGAACTATTTCGCTTGGTTATATTAGATCTGATGTTATGGCTAGTTATTTCAATGATAACAAGAGGTACTCTAAGGGGAAAAGAAGGAAGGAAGAGAAAAGGAAAAAGACATAAATTTATAAATATGCATAAATAAGACAGTTAAAAAAAACCATATTGCTAAATACAATAGCTATTGAAAAAGAAAAGTTAATATACCTGAACTGATGAATCTTACATGTCTATATCTGTCAATATCCCCAACCCCTAGGAAGGTAACCATATGCAATATTGTAACTACTGCCAAACTTCAACCACCTCAGTGTGTAAACCTACAATGTTATCGTATCAGATCTGTTGTTGTTTGTCTGTCTTTTTTGACTTTTATTTCTAGCTTCTGTATCTATTTTCTCTTAAATAAAAAAAAAAGAAATTAGAACAGAAATACTATCTCAGGTAAAAGAAGAAATGAAAAACATAAGAAAAGAATTCCTGAGCATCTCTAAAGAAGATACAGATAAAAAAAAAGAGGAGCATAGTGAAATGAGGGAAACCTTGAATGAGCAATATAAGAAAGATTTTGAATGCATGAAACAGATTCAAAGAAATATCCAGGAAATTAAAAACTTAATTGAGGGGCTGAGGATATAGCTCAGCAGCATAAGTGCCTGCCTGGGAAGCACAAGTTCCAGAGTTTAATTCCTGGTACAAAACAAAACAAAACAAAACAAACCTCTAGTGAAAGCTGGCAAAACCACTTGAAAAAAATTGGAGATAAACTTTCAGACCTTGAAGACAGGTTTGCAGCTAGTGATCACAAAAGGAAAGATCTCCGAAAAATAACAATGAATCAGGAAATAGCAATTCAACGGCTGCAAGAAGATGGGAAGAAAAATAATTTAAGAGTGACAGGTGTCAGCAAAAAAGCAGAAGTCAACACAAATGACATAAAGGGACTATTTACAGAAGTAATAGCAGAAAATTTCCCAAGCATGGGAAAAGGACATGATACTCAAATAAGTGAGGCACACAGAACTCCAGCTAGCCATAAAATAAATCTACATCCAGACATATAAAAATCAAGCTCCCAGAAGTTCAGCACAAGAACATAATATTAAAGACTGTTAGAGAAAAGAAACAGATCAACTATAAAGGAAAACCCATCAGAACTATGGCAGACTTCTCAACACAAACCATCCAGTCAAGAAGATCCTGGGGTAAAGTATTTCAAGTCTTGAAAAAAAAACATTTCCAACCCAGATTGATGTACCCTGCAAAACTATCTTTCAAAATTAATGGAGAAACAAGATACTTCCATGACAAAGAACAACTGAAGAAATTCATAACCATCAAACCACCCCTACAAAGAATATTGAAGGACATTCTAGAGAGAGATAAAAATGACCACAGTTCCAAGAATAGCAGCAGAGGGGGATCACCAAGCAGAGCAAGCAACTGAATGGAGGGCAAAAGTAGGCAGCCAATGGCAGGAAAATAGCAAGGCAGAGATGAGTCAGTGCATGTTGGCCATAACCATTAATGTAAATGGCCTCAATTCACCAATAAAAGGAAACACAGGAAGAGTGGATCAGGAGACAGGATTCATCAATATGCTTTATACAAGAAACACACTTAACTCGAAAGGTAATTCATAGACTGAAAGTCAAAGGAGAGAAAACAATGCTCTATGTGACAGGGAACCAGAAAAAAGTAGGGGTAGCTTGCCCATCAACCGCAAAATGGATAAAAAAGATACAGCATTTTTATACAATGGAAAGCTACTCAGCTATAAAGAAAGATAACCTCAAGGTTCTGGAGGTAAATGGATGCAATTTGAGATCATACTCATGGGTGAAATGGTTCAGAGTCACATGGGTAAACATAATATTGTCTCCCTAGTATAAAAAACTAAAGGAGTTAGTGGGATCCAAAATGTACAATAGATATTTTGAAAGTGAAAGGGGAGGAAATGTCTAAAAAGGGAAGGTAGTGGCCATTGTTAATCACTTACCTTGTTTTGAAGCCTTGTATTATTTTCATTGTTCCATTTAGTTTTGCTTTATTCTGTTTATTATATTTGATAGCAAAGACAGCTATTTCAAAATAACAAAATATATCATGGTAGCCATTATTGATCTCCTATTATCTTGTTTTGAAGCCCTGTCTTGCTTTCATTGATTTGTTTTGATTGATTTTATTCTATTTTGTTTTGTTTGATTTTATTATGTCTGAGGGTATAGGCAGCTACTTTGAAGATAACAAGAAGCATGATGGTAGCCATTTTTGATTTCCTATTACCTTATTTTGAAGTCCTGTATTGCTTTCATTGTTTTGATTGGTTTTATTCTGTTCTGTTTTATGTCTGATGGTATGGGCAGCTATTTTGAAGATAACAAGAGGCATTATGGTAGCCATTATTGATTTCTTTTTATCTTGTTTTGATAAACATTCATTGTTTTGTTTTGATTGACTATTGTTTTATTTCATTTGGTTTTATTCTCTTCAAAATAAAAAAAATTTAAAAAAAAATAAAAGAAAGTGATTGGTTTGAGAGATCCTTACCATACTGCTAAGCGTAAGTCTGTGTGGGTCTGAATTACGCATGGAGGCATGACCTTAAGGACTGTATCTGTTTCCCAGCCCTTTCTTTTAGACTTTCCCCATCTTGCCTTCCAGGAGGTGGGCAGTTTTAACATTCCATGCTCTTCTGCTATGGTACTTCTTTGCAGCAAGGAGAATTTGGACTAATATTCTTAAATTATAAGCAACAGAATGCTGGTCTTCTGTTGTTAAGTGATGCATACTGTAAAATCAACAACAACAACAACAAATACAATCCATTGCATGTGTCTGACCAAAAGCATCTAAATAAATCTCTAAGAATTCTCTTCAGATATTCTTTGTGTGTACAAACTATTGTTCAGCAACAGTAAAATTTTTAGATAAAATCCAAAATTTTTGAGAAAAAAAGCCTCATTGAATTCAGTAACAATTTAAAACACAGACCGCCAAATCCATGTGCATACAAGATGCCTGTTTTCCAGCACTACACAGTTTTTCATAGTCAACAGTCCTTTTACAGCTGTTCTATGCACAGAGATGCTGTAAGCAAGGACTTCTGCAGGCTGAGATGCACCAAGAGGAACTATAACACCGTTTCTTTGCTTTTTAACATGAGTAGCAACTTAGAGTCACTGGCCTTAAGTTCATGTTGCCACGTTCTTGTTATCTGCCTACTTCTCACCAATACAGAGAAATCTTTCAGCACTAAACAAGAACCCTTGCTTTCCTTCTCAGTTTACACATGAAATAGAGAAAAAAAATTCTGAGCTACTCTACATGAATTTAAAACTTGAAAATAATCATTTTTATTAAAAAATAGGGCTGTGAGTTGTGGCTCAGTAGTAGAGTACTTCCTAGCATGCATGAGGCTGTAGGTCTATTATATCATGCTGAAATGCTGCCACAAAACTGATTTTCATATGATGAAATGTACAGACAAACCAATCAAATGGAAATTACCCAGTTTTTTCCTGTGCATCGGTGTTTCCCTCAATTCTACTTCAATATTGCTGTGTGCCTGAAAATTTACATGTTTGTTTACATTTTTAAAATCACCTCTTGAGTTCATTCATATTTACTGACCCATGTACTCATTTCTATAAGAAATCTTAAGCATCTTAGAAGTTGCTCTCCTTTTTAAAATGTGTAAGTCCCAAAGAATTGCTCTGTGTCTGGAAATTCACATTTTGTTTACTTTTTTTTTTTGTCTTTTTGAGACAGGGTCTCATCATGCAGTTCAGGCTGGTCTTGAGCTCACTTTGTAGCCCAGGCTGGCCTTGAATTTGCAATGATCCTCCTGCCTCAGCCTCCTGAGTGCTCGCTTACATTTTTAAAACTGTCTCTTAACTTTCAGGGTTGTAAAACTTGTAAGACAGAGTCATGAAGTGACCAATACTGGACATCAAATTTTGATTGTGTTACACACAGCAGCTGGAATGCTAGAATCACATGTGCACAGTACTGTACCTAGCCAATCAAGGATACTATAAGAGAAATAAAAACAACAGTCAAATTGTCTTTATTGAAATTTAGGTAGTAGACATGAATTTTAGAAATACATAAGTTTTCAAACATGGTATATGGAAAACAAAGCCAAAAAATTCAACAAGATGGCAAGCAACTGAAATGGCTATTAAAAAATTTTTACCTTTGTAAATTCATCTCCCAATGAGATTACAATTGTTTCACTGAAACCTTAAAATATTGATCAAGATGTGATATGTATATATACCAATTTCCCATATGAATCTGTTTGTTATGCCTACAAAATATAGTAATGCAACTGGTATCCTAAAAATGATATGCTCAGCTGCCTTTATATTACATGCCTGTATTTTTTTTAAAAAGGGAATATTTGCAGCTAGTTTCATCAAGTTAATTAACCTATCTTCACCTAAAATCAGACAACATGTTTACCAGTAAAGGCAATTATAGGCCCTTTATACCTACATCACCTAGTAAAATACAAGAATTTATTAGAAAATAGTCTCTCGTATTGGCACTTAGCTAAGTGGTGCCATAGCTTCCTAGCCTGTGCAATGCCCTAAACTCAATACTGAGTAATAAGTTAAGTTTTTATTTTATCAAAGATAAGAATGGCTAAGCATCAGAAACCTAAATTAACAAAGAATAATGTAGGCAATTACTTGAATTTAGGCACCAATGTATTTTCTAAATTGTAATTTCTATTAATCATTTCATAAAAGCCTCTAATCTTAAAAAAAATCAGAAGGGATCAACAACTAGATACAGCACTCATACCATAAAATACATGGGACACTAAATGGAGACACTCTACATGAATTTTTTAGGATCAGAAATAAGCCAAGGATATTCACAATCTCCACTGTTCTGCCACATGAAACTAAAATTCATGTGTGGTGCTACAAAGCAAGAAATACAAGTAAGTAATATAAGCATTGAAGTAAAAGAGTTGCAATTACTATATAGAAATGATACAAATTATCAAGATATAACATTTGAGAACAATGACAAGAACACCTATCCTGCCAGAGAATTTCAAATGCAAAAAATTATAGTGTTTCTCATAGTTTTACTATTCACTAAAACTATGACACTACAATAAAGTTAAGTGACTCCCAATCACAACACATACTATGAAGAAGTAGCTCTCAAATCTTTTTCTCAAGGTCAATACACACTCAGTAACTATAGAGAAATAAAAGGTCTTTTCTTTAGATTTGTTTAGGAACCGCTTTTTAATTTACTATAAGTTAAAATACAAAAAAGTGTTTTGTTATTAATAGAAATAAAAGTGCAATAGTATATCTATAACATGAATATGATGAACTTTTAAAATTTCATTTTAAAAATACATTTAATTAGAAGTTTGAAGTTGTATCATTTTTTGCACTCTTCTAGTATCAAAAAATGTAGACACAGTAAATTTATAAGACATATCAAGAAATACTCCTGCTTTCTTCTAAACTGTGATTTGCTAAGGCTGCCAGTGCAAATAAAGAGGAAGAGGAAATTAATCATCCACTAATGGTGATAAGTTGTACATTTTATGGGCCAATTAACCTGACTTGTGCATCACAAACATTCAAAGATGCACTCTGCTCAGATAAATGCCAAAAATATTAAAGATGAAAATGTGGGGCTGGGGTATAGTTCAGCAGCACAGAAGATGCCTGGCAAGCATGAGGTACTGAGTTTGATTCCCAGTATCAAAAAAATAAACAAACAAATAAAATAAAATAAAATAAAGCGTAGAAGAAGGTATAAGAAAATGACTTTTTGATTTAAGAGTGGAGAAACTTCAGATATAAATTTGTAAAGCTGCAAATTTTAATGTGATTTTGAAAGGAAACAAAAACTGTAACAGGATTTCTGTTCAGCAAAGAAAATCACTGAAGAAATTAATCTGCAGATGAAAAATTGCAGAAGGTTTTTTCATTCTCTAGAAGTAACAAAAAAATACACAGAAAAAAGGATTTAATTGAATAGTATCCCCATCACGAGTATCAATATATAAGTAGAAAATTTATACAAGGGTTTCACAGAAAAGAAAAAAAATGAAGACCTAAAAGAAAGGTGTTATAGAAGACAGAAAAATGGAAACGAATCTCAATTCACATTTGTAAAATTCATCAAGTTTGAAATACTCTAGTGTTGGTGATTATGAGAAATAGAAATTCTTGCCTGCTGGTGATGGTAGTATGAATGGTGTGTACCAGGTTTTAAATGGATATGCACTCTATGTACTAGCAAACATGCTGCTGAGCATTTACGGCATTTTGTCAAATCTGTTTCTAGGGCAATAAGAAAAAATGTTTCTAGTGGCACTTATATCATTGACAGAACTGAAAAACCATGCTTTCTCATAACTCTGAAAATGGCAAAAAAGGCATTACATTGAATTCATATGTTTTTGGAAACATGAAATCACCAGTGGCTGAAATTTTCTGACTTAGCAAGTTCTATAGATACAAAAGTTCCTGAACGACATGGTACCCTGAGAGGGGAAAAGAAGAGGCCAGGAGCTCCCATCTCTCTGTCTTTCCACCCCAAACACAAGCTGAGTGATTCCCCCCAAATAATTCCCAGTCTATACTTGAACGTATTCTCTCTTCTGGCTTCCTCTTTAAGCTGCCTTTTGGATTTCACTAGAGTGAAAACCAGAAAAGGATCCCTTGCTTGAGTGTACTATGATGACACACGCTGGGAGTGGAAAGCCAGACGAAGAGGTCCCTTGGACTGAAGCTCTGTGCTTTATCTCTGCTGTGCTCTTCTCCACAGGCCATTCCCACGGCTTTCTCCAAGATACCAACATGACAGAGTTGTTCACAGAGTTTGAGGAATTCAGGAGAACTCAAGGGAATTTCAGGGATTGTAGGATCCAGCCATACATGGAAGACATGGCAAAGCCTTAGGATCACCTCTTTCCCCAGAGAAATGTAAGTCACTGCAAAGGAAAAATGGTCCCAAGATTTGGAGGAGACAGTGTTAGACAGGCAGGACCTCAGCCGATTAAGGGTAAGGAAGAGGCCGTGGGAAAACAAGATACGACAAAACAGCAAGTCAGAAAACAAACAGAATATATAGAAAAATAAATAAGTAGCCAGCCAGCCCAAATCCAGAGTAATGCTCCTTTATCCAAACTACTCATGCCGTGTCTCACTTCAGTTCCTCATGAGGACCTGAGTAATACAGCGCCCAACACGGGAAACTGCCAATGAGTTTTGCATCCCCTGAACAACCACTATAGCTGCTTACACTTGGAGTCCTGTCCTACTAACAGAGCAGCGACTCACTGCTGTGCCCAGTATCTGAGCAAGTCTGTAACATATACCATTTCTGTGCAAACAATAGAACTCAAAAACTGAAGTAAATTTTCCACTGAATACTAATCACTGTTTCTTTTATTCCTCGGTACTGTGGATTGAACTCAGGGCTTTGTGAATGTTGCACAAGTTACATTACATTGGAGATACAGCCCAAGTATTTTTACTTTATGTTGGTATGGGTCTTGCTCCATTATCCAGGCTGGCTTCAGAATTACAATACTCTGCCTCAGTGTCCCAAGTGTTAGGACGAAAGTTGGGTGCAACCATGCCTCACTGAAGTTTCACTGAATCAAGCATTACAATCCTGGTTAATAGTGGTAACTAAAGAACTGGCATCTTAGCGAGGCGTGTTGGTACATGCCTGTAATCTCAGGACTCCAGGGGGCTAAAACAAGATCAGAAGTTCACTGCAGCCTGACAGCTTAGTGAGACCTGGTCTCAAATTTAAAAACAAAATATTAAATAGGGTAGGGAATGTAGTTCAGAGCAAAAGTCCTGAGTCCAATCCTCTGTTCAATAAAAACATCAAGCACACTTTGCAGTCTTTTATATCAGGAAGAAATCTCTTTCCATCACACTTAGATGATCATATCCAACAATATGCAAGCCTACAACAAGGTGACAGTTCTAATTTCCAGCTTTTCCTTAAAAAATAATTAAGTTAACTGATCAGTGGTAACAGAAGACAAATCTATCTAACTTTGACTGACTTCTCCATCCTTAAGGCCAGTGCTCTTTGACCCACTCTTAGATTGAGCCATGGCACAATTCTTCTATGTCGCATAAAATACACTCTGACCTCAGGGGAATGCCTTCTCTGTTGTTAGCACGGCTGTCACCCTTATCAACCCCTTCTCTCCCACTTTCTTTCTCCTTCCAACAGAGAAAACTTTTATCCCTAAGCATTCTTATGCCTGCAGACCTCACAGTTAGGACTTTACCTCTAGTTAATATAAACCCCACCACAGTGAAGATTTCAATTTTTAAAACGCTGTCTATAAACAGTCCAGGGGCTGCGGCAGTTACATGAGATGAGGCTTCTCTCCCTTGCCACTCCCACGAAACCACACTTCCGTGTTGCTGCCAGAGTTTCACACAGGCAGGCCCCCTGGGACGGAGTCCTGGGCAGGAACAGTTTTTCTTGCCTCAGCTAACACATTAACATCACCTCCACTTTTCTCAGCATTCTGAGCTCTATGGAAAGACCTCACTTAAACCGTCTATTTGTTAGAAAAGGTGCCATCTAAACGATGAAGATGACAGTGTTCGTCTTCACTTCTGTGTGTGGCAAGTGCAGCAGCACTGAGTCACAACAAAAATCACGCTAAACCTACCTTCGGATTCTCATGGCATTTATCATCAACTATCCCGAGTGTGACAATACGGGGACACAACTGCAAATCTCAGGATGCACTCTCCTTAGGAAGGGGCATTGGCCTGAGGAGCTAAATCGTTGATTTAGACCCTGTGTCAGAGACACACATAAAAGTGAGGTCCCTCAGGTCTGCCAGAGGAAAGGATGAGACCATGGAACCAGCGCACCCGAGCTCCTGCAGCTCTGATCTGCACCTGAAGCTGGGTCTCCGCACAACTCCCTCTCCCTGCTCAGGTGGAGATGCGGTTGTGAGCTGGGGCTGCCCGAGGCTGCACTCCTGGCTGGTGGGGTAACTGTGGGGAGACGCGGTGCCGGGTACCCTACACGGGCCAGCCTCAGCCACGGCAGGAGGTCCAGGGGCTGCACAGTGCTAGCGAAGAGGAGAAACGGTCTCTGCAGCTTGCAGACGCACGGGCGCGCCATTGCGGGTCCCTACACTTCCGGGTTAACCTCCCTCACACCGCATCCCAGGCCTTCCCGTCTCAGGGCGCCCTCCCACACCATTACCATTGCGTGGTTGGAGGTCCTCCAGGGTCCTTCCAGCGAAGGCCGCAGCCAGCAGAAATCCTAAAGCAAGGTGATGGAGCCAGGTCAGCTGGCGCTCTGAAATATGCTCGGGATCTGGGCTTCGTGCCTAGAAACAGAGCCCGCCTCCCTTGGCCCACCTGATTGGACAGCTGCTGCAGCCTGCGTCTTACACACTGATTTGCTCCAGCTTCAGTCTGCCCTCAGAGCTGTGGCAACAGCAGCGCAGTGACAGCAGAAGCAAGTGCGTCGTGGTGTGAGTGGTGCTCACGGGTAGGCTGTAACCCAGACCCTTGTAGAACAGCTTCTCTCCCAGCTTGCGACCCTACCTAAAATGCATTTAAGTAGAGTTTTTTCCTGGCTTTGCAGAGTTGCCACCGTTTTGTTGGTCTGTTTTCCGACAGGGTCTCACATGTAATTTTGTCTGCTCTTAAACTCACTGTGGAGTCCAAAGTGGCCATGAGCTCGCCGTATCCTTACCACTGGATTTACAAGCGTGCACCCCCACTCCCAGTTACTCCTGCCTTTTTACTGCAGTCAGTGGCATGTTGTGTGTTGGTCCACAAACTGTGGTCACACGAATGCTAAGTTTTAGAATTAATACGCTATGGAAAAATCACTATGAGGGAGTACCAGGAGTCCGGGCAAGGACAGGGCGCAACGGTATGGAGGGAAAGGCTAATGCTGAGAGAGGTGAAGAACGAGGAGTAAGGTAGTTGTCTCCGTGGTCAAAACTTTCTCACATTGCATCTCTCAATTTACTCACCTTAAGAAAAAAAAAAAACCCACATAAAACAAAAAACAAAACAAAAACGCCAAAAGCATACAGTTATCAAATTCAGGTCCTTACATTGAGGAAGGGAAACAGAAGGACTTCAGATTCTAAACACCCATGTCCTGTAGTTCCTTCCTCACAAGTTGAAATTCCTCATCTTTCAGCACATTAATATTCCTAGAAGGAAAATATAACCTGGAGTCATGTGATACTCTTGATAAATATCTTGTTTGTCATGAGAGGTTGGTAGGATATTAGTAAGGCACACTTCTGATGGGTCTGGTCGCATGGTGGAGGAGTGACATTATGGGCCATATCTTTTTTCCCTTCCTGTTTTTTTCTGGTACATTTTGCCCCATACTTCCAGTTTCTCAAATAGTAGTTACATTTCTTTATTGTCTTCCACTTTGATATTTGTCCTTTGGAGTCAAAGAACAACGATCTTTGATCTCTGAAACCATGAGCTAAAATAAACCATTTATTCTTAAATTGTGTATGTCAGGTATTTTATATCTATACTATGAAACTAACGAAATTAATAGTAAGTGTCTGAAAAAATAAAATGCCAAGTGCATCGATACTTTCTTTAGATTACATAAATGAGGTTTCTTAATGACTGTTCTTCATAGATTTGCTTCATATGAAAGTATTTCACTTTGATTCCACCAATCCTTTGCATATGAAACTAACACTCTAGGGAAAAGCTCATGGTAACCAATAAAAGCCTCTCAAAGGACAAAACTTCCAATATGATTCAGACATTACTCACCTACTTTTTCTGTTCTGTAGTTTGTGGTAGTCAGCACTCTATCTAGAGCTGTTCTGAGCAGCTGGAGGCAACAAAGAATTCTGCAGGCCAGGGGGATGATCATGGCCCTTCCTCTTTATGTTCAAAATGTGGTGTCCAGCAAGTGGATAACCCCACTGGACCACCTGGTGGCCTTTCCTACCAGAGTGGCAGGTGGCGTTGACATCACCTGCTGGATTTTAGTCTGTAACAAAGTCATGGCTATCGTGCTGCATCCTTTCAGCTAAGCAGGAAAATGAACACAGACTTTAAAAGAGGTTTTCTCTTGGGTTAAAAATCTGATTGACACTTTTTTTAAACCAAAGTAGACGGGCTCATTTTTCTGTTGAATATGTTTGTCCTTGTATTTTACAATTTCAAGTCACTGGATTTAAGACTATTCTGCCACTATAGTTTATTCATTTGCTTTCCACCAATACTGATGAGTTATTTGACCCCAATATACTCAAGTATTTAATATAAACCAAGAGTCATTGTTTTCCTTATATTCTAGTAAATGAAAAATATAATTCTAAGTTTCTGCACATGGATTTAAAACATGCAAGAATTACTACTTATTGAAAAATAAAGAAGCCATGAGACTTATTTCCATATGGCAAAATGAATACAAGAAAGTTAATCAAATATTAATCATTCCCTATTTCTTGTGTATCGATTGGTTCCTTCAGTATTTCCATTGAATACTGTCACAAGATGATGTTCCTAGAGATTTTGCATATTCTATTTACCTTTATAGAACAATCTCTTTACCCTCTAACAGAACTAATTTTTCTTTAGTCAAATCCTAAGTATCATGTAAGTTCCTCCCACTTTCAAAAAGTGTAATTGCTCTAAGTTTTAATCTTCTGAAGGCTCAATAACATTCCTCTATTTGAAACTGTGTTACAGTGCATATAGTGATACTTTGGATGAATTCAAGGGACAAATTTATTGTGACTACTCTCCACAGCCTATCACACCAGTAGAAGTATGAGAACACTCATAGAATATTACATTACATTTTCATAGCTAACAAGTTTTGGTACAAGGTCTTCAAAGAATCTTGATATTTCCTAAGTGAAAATTCTATGCTGTGTATCATAGTGAGATTTTTAGTGACTGAATAACTATTTATTGTTTATTGGCATGGAATTATATGAAATCGCGAAGGACCAAGAATGCTAAAAAGACAGGACTCATAACAATTACTTTTGTTTGTAACTGACCAGTAGGATGAAATGTTACAACCCACTTGGCATGTGGAACAGGGAAAAAAGCCTTGATACCCAGTTGATAATCAAAACCAGAAAAGTTTATCAATCCTGTCAATATACCAGAAAATTTTTAACTTCTAATGGAAGCTATTTTGTTCATTTATGATATTTAGCATCATCCTGGGCCTAAAATTACAAGCTGCCAATAAATTCCACAGCCCCTTATATGTCATGACAAAACTTCAGACACATTTATTTTCTCTGAATCCCAAATCACTGATGGAAAGACATTGATCTAGCAGGTACATTGTGCAAATGAGCTACCTGAATGAGAAAAAACACACTGTGCAGAAATTACAGGATGCTTCCAAACCTTGAGGATTTTTCTATTTCTCCATCTTTACAACCCAAACTAGAGTGGATAATTCTTCCCAAATCATTTGAACTCTGCCATTGTACCTCTACTCTTTTTTGTGCATCCCATAGGGTCTGCATTGTATCATGTGGTTAATGTGACAAGGGATCCTTCTGTTTGATGATCTCAGATGACACACACAACCTGGAGGAGCAGTCAGATTAAGGGCAGCATTCTACTAATGCTGTGTGCTCTTTCTCTGCTGTGCACTTCCCTGCAGTCCATCGCCAATGAACGCCACAAAGCCAATCTGGAAGTGTGTTGGGAATTTGAGGGGATTTAAGGGCAACTCAGACATTTCTTTTCCTTTGTGAGCATAAAACAAAGATTCCATGGAAATCCCTGCAGGGATGTCAGCTGCACAGGTGTAGGATCTCCCAGGCTTAGTGAAGACAGAGTTAGACAAGGATGCTTTAATCCCCTGACATCAAGACAGCACACAGCACCAACAGTCCCCAATAAATGAGGCTTTCAGAATTTGAACAACTAGATTCAGGTGCCTCCCCTAATGATCAACAGGAAATCTCAACATGTATTTTTATCTCAGAATTCACTCTGATCTTAATTACATTCATGATGCGTAGTACATGTTTGTAAGCTATTGAGATTTCAGTATGGTGAGTATGACAGAATGTCAGGCCAGAGGATCCAACGTGTATGTGTGCTTGTGTAGAGCATCAGATGTTTCCTGAGTTATTGTTGTATGATTTTCTAACTCTGTTACGACAATGGAAGGAGAAGTGGCTATAGGGTGCTGTTTAAAATAAAAAGATCGAGGGAGTGACTTCCTTAATGCCATAATTTTTTTTTTTTTTTGCAGCACTGGGGATCAAACTCACAGCTTCACACCTGCCAGACAGGTGCGTAAGCCACTGAGCCAAACACCCAGCCCTAGTTTTTGAGGCAGGGTCGCACTATGTAGCTCAGGCCAGCCTTGCGCTTGCGTTGTAGCCCAACCCGGCCTCAAACTCACAATGCTTCTCCTACCTCAGCCTCCTGAGTGCTGGGATTAAAGGCGTGCACCACCACACCCAGCTTAATGCCATACTTTTTAACTGCAGTCATTCTTTTCATAGAAGACACAAAATATTCCACTAAAGGAGGCTTAGAACAAATAAACAAATTCATCAAAGTACCAGGTTATGAAATCACTACAGAAAAATCAGTAGCATATCTATAAACCAACAATAAACTTACCAAGACAGAAATCAGGAAAACAATCCCATTCATAATAGCTTTAAAATTTTTTCAATAGCTAGGAATTAATCTAATGAAGGAAGTGAAAAACCTTTATTATGAAAACTTTAGGAGTCTGAAAAAAAGAGAGACCCTGGGAGTCAGTGCCATACACAGGCTGCTGGGGGGAAAATCAGATGCCAGCCTTTTCTCATGAGTTGGTGTCATTCAAGGACTGTGAAGGAGGAGAGCAAGAAGTCAACAAGAAGCAAGCCCTCCCTGCAAGTCAGTGCCATGTGTGGGCCACTGTGGGAAGAACCAGATGCCAGTCTTTTCCCACGAGTCAGCACCATTTGCAGACTGTGGTGGAGGAGAACAAGAAGTCAACAAGAAGCAAGCCCTTCCCATGAGCTGGGGCCATGCACAAGCTGCTGGGGAGAAAAGCAGATGCCAGCCCCTTCTGGTGTGTGGGCTGGAAGACAAGAAAAGTCAAACACCCTCACTTCCCTCCTGCTGTAAGCAACCATCTAGTCTGAAGAAACAGCCTATGATGATAGCTATTGAGGTAAAATACAACTTAACACTTGTAGTTTTTAGTGTTTCACTGACTTTGCAGGCCTAAAGCTGATATTCTGATCATCTATTCAGGGGATAACAATGTGCAATGTAGTAGCACCTATGGGGGACCTCCTGCTGAAGGTAGTAGCCATTGTTAATTCCCTATTATCTTCTTTTGAAGTTCTGTATCATTTTCATTGTTTTGTTGGGCTGGGTTTTATTCTATTTTATCTTGTTTGATTTTATTATATCTGAAGGCATGGGCAGCTATTTCAAGGATAACAAGATATATTATGGTAGTCATCTTGGATTTATTATTATCTTGGTTTGAAGTCCTTTATTGTGTTCATTGTTTTGTTTTTATTGGTTCTATTCTGTTCTGTTTTGTATGATTTTACTGTGTCTGAGGCAGCTATTTTGAAGATGGCAAGAGGCATTATGGTAACCACTGTTGATTTCCTATTATCTTTTTTTGAAATCCTGTATCACACTGTTTTGTTTTGGTTGGCTTTATTCTGTTTTATTTTGCTTGGTTTTATTCTCTTTAAAATAAAAGTCACGAGAGAGAGAGAGAGAGAGAGAGAGAGAGAGAGAGAGAGAGAGAGAGAAAGATTGAAGAGGTATCAGAAAGTGGAAAAATATCCCATGTACCAAGATGAGGAGAAGTAATATTGTCAAACTAACTGTATTACCAAAAATGATATATAGATTTAATGTAGCTCCATGTGTCTTAGTTACTTTTTCACTACAGAGACATAATATGCAACACCCACAAACATGAGGAGGAGAAGTTTATTTTGGATCATGGTTTAAAAAGGGTTCAGTTTTTATCAATTTGAAAAGCTTCTGCACAGCAAAGGAAACAAGCAAAGGAGTGAAGAGACAACTGCTGGAAATAAGCCCACACTCAATTTATTGGTGCAGATAATGAAGCACTCAGAGATCAAGAAATCTCGACTTTTTACTTTGCAAAAGAGTATGAGCTTGTGGTAGCAGGTAGGCAGGACAAAGGAGGACTGCCCTTTCCAAATGCAGGAAGAGGAGCTGAGCTCTTTCCCACTGGCTGGTTTGGAGGTTCATAATCTATCCGCATTGGCTCAGAGGGCTCAAGGGAAATCTGAAAGTTTGCTGAGGAGAAGGGAGAGCAAACCAGAGATGGGGAGGGCTTGGAGAACAGAAAATCCTTGGCCCCTGATACGCTATCTTTGGTTTTTAGCTATGTTATGAGGATTGGAACTGAGTGGGCATTTTCTGTAACTTAGTGTGTTCAGGAAGGGCTATCTAGGACGGGCTAGAATCCAAGATGTGTTCACTCCTGTTTGATAGAAAAGACAGAACTTACTGTTTCCCATACATCCTACAGAAAGGGAAAATGTTTCCCAGCTAATCCTCAGACAGAAGACTAATAGCTGGAATATATGAAGGGAAAAAATAGAATATTCAAAGAGCTCAAAAAGTTATAGAATCCATCAAATGAAAGATTCATTAAAAACAGACAATTGAAATAAATAAACACTCTCAAAAGAATGAGAACAAACGGCCAGTAAGTCATGAAAAAAAAATGTCTGCATCTTTGGCCATTAAAGAGATGTAAATCAAAACAATTTTGAGATTCCATCTTATTCCAGAAAAAATGGCTAGCCTCAAAGACTCAAAAAGCTACAAAAGCTAATGAGGTTGTGAGGAAAAAAGCAACCCTTCTCTACTGTGGTGGGAATGTAAAGCAGTACAAGTATTAGTAAAATCAGTTGTGGAGATTTATCAAAAAACTAAAATTAGTACTTTCATTCAACCCTGCTGTTTCCCTACTGAGTATCTTCCCAAAAGAGTTGAGGAGATAAAATTATAGTGGTGTATCCATATTCATGTTTATAGCAGCACAACACAAAACAGCTAAATCCTGGTAGTTCCCTATATATCCACAGACAAAGGAATGGATAAACAAAATGTGGTATATATACATAATGAATGTCTTATTTACTTTCTTTTTTCTGGGACAAATTAAATTAAAGGAGGAAAAGCTTACTTTAGCTCACAGCTTGTAGAAGATATTCCATAGTTGGCTGGCTCCACTGTGAGGCAGTGTGGCAGACACGCATGGCAGAGGAGACACAGTCCATGACTGGGCAAGTGGAAAGCAGCAGAAGCAAACCTTGCTTTCCCTTTCCATTTCATTCAGGCAATAAGCCTATTGGTTGTTGCCACTAACAGCAAGGGTGGGTCGTCTGTCTTTAGTAAATTCTTTTGGCCACACCCAGAACTATGCTACTCCAATCGGTGGACTGATCCACTTACTGCATTCCTATAATTTATCGTCACACACCCTAGATCCAGCCACCTCTGAAAACCTCCATATATGATTGTATGAGGCTTTAGGGGGACATCTAGATACAAACTGTAATAACAGAACACTATCGAACCATAAAGGATAAATTTGAACCATTTGTACAAAAATAGATGCAACTTGAAACCATGATGCTAAGTGAAATAAGTCAGACATGGAAAGTTCAGTATTGAATTGTTTTTCCCACATGAGGAGCTTGTGAGAAAAGCATAACTAATGTACACAGCAAAATAAAGACAATAGGACGCAGGGAGATGGATTTTGTGTAGATGGGGATCTGAGGATGGGAAGAGACAGGAGGAAGGTGAGATCAAGGGGAAGTAAAAAGCCTCAAGATTCTATATGTATATGTACCAATTCTCTATGGTGAGTGTATCACAAACACATACTCATGAAAAAAATTAAAGAACAGATTAAAGGAATTAAAGGTATTTATTCCTTTAAAATAAAACCAGTCAAAATAAAAACTGAACCAAAGACTGGGACATAAATTGGTGACAATCTCCGAGAAAGGAGGCCAAAGGACAAAGAGATTGAGGAATTTCAGAAAGGAAAAAAAAAAAAAAAAAAAAACCACAGACAAGGGATAAGTTAACTAAGAAAATAACATAATTTCCTCAAGCTGAAAGATACAAATTTCCAGATCAAATGTATGCAGTGAGTAAACTATTGTGAAATTTGGAACAGGTATATTGGAAGACATTATTTTCCTATTTCGCATATTTTTCTAGACTTCACAATATTGTATAATATGGAAGATTTCAAAATATGAAGACAAAGCTGGACATGGTAGGCACTCATGTAATCCCAGCACTCAGGAGACTGAGGCAAGAGACCACTGCAAGTTCAAGAACAGCCTGGCTATAAACTAAGTTTAAGGCCAGCCTGAATTGCATAGGGGAACCCTGTCTCAAAAAGACACACACACACACACACAGATAAGAAGACAAAATATGATGTGATAAAAAATATGAAAAATATTTCAATAAAAATTATTAAAAGACATTTTTCCATTAATCCCCCTCAAAATCCTCCACCTTCAGTTTCAACACACTTTTACCATCATTCTTGCCACTTTCCAAAGCTGTCCTGGAAGTAATTGTTCCTGAAGGCCTTAAGGTTTGAATCAATTCAAAATGTTTATATCAACTTCTGTCAAATAAAAACACTTCAACGTTTATCCATCAACCTCATTTGCTTGACTTGCCACTATTTGTCTTACGGGTTTTCACCAAAGTCGAGATGGCCATGTAAGGTAAACGTTTTGAATTGATGCAGGACACATTGAGGCAGCCACAACAACACGACTACAGACCTGAGAGAGGTCTTCCAGAACTGCTTCAGAAAGTGGCAAGAATGCCAGCATAAGTGTGTCTGAAGTGACAGGGAGTATTTTGAAGGGAGTTAATGGCAATGTGTCTTTTACTGTAGTAATTGTTTTAAAATTTACACATTCATGGAATGTTTTGATCACACCTCATAAAGGCTATGACTAACAAGAAGGAACAATGCTATGTCTTTTTTTTTTTTTTTTTTTGCGGCACCAGGGATCGAACTCACAACCTTGCACCTGCCAGGGCAGGCGCTTAAGTCACTGAGCCAAACTCCCAGCCCTAAGAAGGAACAATGCTAAATAGCAATCTTAAGTTAATTTTGACCAGGCCTTTTACTTTTTCAAATGAACGCACTGAAGAAAAGAGGGAGCAAACTGACAAGAATAAAGAGACCTGGCTCAATCGATATACACAAATAAACATGACAAATAGGAAACATACATTAAAGTTAAAAAGAAGTAAAAAAGTACATTAAACATATCAATAATCGGATTAAATATAAGACAATTATGTTCCCTTCTTTGGAAAAATTTACTTTTAGACCGCTGAAAACCAAAATCGAGTTACATACTGCTTATAAGATGTAACTTAAAAATAAAATGTTTCTCACCATCTCATTACTACTCCTTTTGCTCTGATACGGACCCTGTAAGATCCACCTTCAACTAACTCCTCTACCTCAAATTTCTTGATTTCTTCTTCGTAATTATTTTTATTTTAGAAATACATATTCAGCTAATGAAGCACATACAGTATGCTGCTAGTGACCTCCTCCCCTCGCTGTAGCTCCCCTGCACTCGGTCACCTGCCTGTTCTTCCAGCCAGCCATGCCTCTCATTGTAGTCTACCGTTATCTTGAATAGATTTGCATAACATTTCTAGTGAAAAAAAATAAGCTGTACAATAAATGCACAGTGCTATTCTAAATATGAATTAGAAAGACTGAAGAAAAATACCCGCTTTAGGTATAAACATGTTTTTGTAGGACGTTGGATTAAGATAACAGAAGAAGACACAAGGACCTGAGAAGGGAGAAGAGGGTAAGGTAAATACCCAGCATTCGGGACTTGCCAGTAGGCCCCGCCCCTGGCCACACCCCCAGGGCCTCCGGGCCAACCAGCTCAGCCCCCCCCAGCCCTCAGGGACAAACGCGGACCTTACCCCGCCCATCCTAAGGCCCGCCCATCGGAGATCGCCCGGCCGCGGCGCCCCCTGCAGGCCGTTTTGGGCCTCGCCGTGTCATCCGTCTCTCCAGAGGGAAACTAGAATTCTCCGTAAGGCTGACGAGGAAGGGACGAACCCTGCCCCCAGCCTAAGGTTCCGCGACCTCTTGTGCGCTCCCCGCTCCCCGGCGGCCCCGAGGCCGGAAGCGGGAGTGCGTTGGGCGCCCTTGCGGCTGACGGAGCGGTGCGAGGGAATGGCAGAGTCTCGCCGGCCTGCGGGCGGGAGCCTCGGGAGGGCGCGGAGGGAGCTGACAGCTGGCGTGGGCAGGGAGGCGCCGGCCGAGGATGGCCCGTTCCCGGGCTGAGGTCCCGCTTCCCCGCGGTCGTCCAGGTCCCGGGCGCCCCTGGCCCCGTGGCCCGCTCTCCGGTTCCGAGCCGGGCAGACAGCGCTGCCGTCTTTTGGGACAGGAGGCCCGGAGGTCCAGCCCCGGTCCTCACCTGTGCTCCGTGATGTGCAGGAGGTGCATCTGTGGGCCTGGCCTGCGGCTCGCACAAGATGACTCTGCGTTAATAATTACCATTTTCATTTCCAATGGTATGAAATACTATCTAGCTTTGCAGCTTGAAAGGTGCAAATTGATTTGAGTGACTTGTCAGATTTATTTTAAAAATGGAAGGGATTGATATAGCCGACCCCAGGATGAACAAAAACTCACGGAACGATGGAAATTTCTCGGAGCTGAGCGTTTATTGCCAGGCCTGGTGATGCAGTCCCCGTGAGCCGGATTTAGAGACTGCGTGCCTCCTAGTGCCCCCGAAAGGGCTTATAAAACATCAGAACAAAGGGAGGAAGGGTCTTGCAAGCGCGGGTACAGAAGCAGATGGCATTGGTTAATTTAAATGGCTTTTTATATTTATTGGAGAAAGTAACCGTAGGGAGGTTTGAGGCTGGGCGGCGGTGGGCGCTTCCTAATATGGGCGGCAGATGCTCCGGAAAAGTACATGTTGTTGTAAATTCCTTATTCAAGAGAATGGGCAGTTTTATCTCATGACCCAGTTTTCTAGTCAGCTCTGTCCTTGGGCAACTTTAAATTGTAACAGCTCAATTCCCAGGGGTGGACGGTTACAGGAAGCAGAAACTCAGGCAGGCTAAGGGAGAGACAATGATCTGGGGAAGGGGGTCTTTGGCATGAAATGGCGCATACAGAACAGGAAAGTGGCGCATTAATTATTTATAGGCTATAACAGGGATGAGCGAGATGTATCTATCTGTATGCATATCCATATAAATAATTTTTTTTTTTGGTGACTTACAAATTGTGATTCCTAAGCTTACAATCTCTTAGCTTCGCTTTGCCTCAATTCTTTTTTCCCTTTCCTTCTTTAAGTGAACTTTCATTTGTAATTTTATTTTGGCTGTGGGCATCTATTTTTGCATCAGTTACTTGTTTTTTCATTGTAGTGTGAGGTTATCTTAAGGACCGTTTCTCAGGCCACAGATGTTATTATCAAGGAAAAATAAGACTGCATAGTTCTTTTCAAGTTAGTTATAATTTTTAGCCTAATCTTGGGAATCACAAAACTTCAAAACATACAGGACTCCAGGAAAAGTGGACAGTGGGGGCTCCTCTTGTGTCAGAGGCCCAGGATGTTGGCCATCAAAGGATGCACTGAGCAAACACACATGTAGAGGAGCTGAGTGCTGAGGCCCTGAAGATGTCTAGCCAGCAGGGAGCTGGGAATGGAATCTAGGATTTACTCCAGAGACCACATCTTTGTCACCAAGTTTTGTGGCCTGAAGATCACACATTGGTCATTGGGTTAACCCTTCACTTAGCCTTTCTGGGCCATTCTGAGTACTGTGTAGCCTCATCCCAGTCATTTGGCAGCTCTGAGGCCACCTTGACTCCTGGAAGGAAGTACCAGTGGCCAGGGACAGAGTCATGGAGGAGCACAAGCAACTGGTCCGAGGGGCCTGCCTTCCTTGATCCACCTCTGTTCTTCAGTCTTTCTTTCCATGATCCTCTCTAACCTATACTTGACCTTGGGACCTGAAGGAAGATGTAGGTCCCCTGGGCTGAGGCTGAGCAAGGAGTGTACCAGTTGGTGAGGCTCTCCTGGTGGGGGAGGCAGGGACAGCACAAGGAGGGGATAATTCAGTATGTCCTAAGTTCCACCTTAAGCAGAAGGGGTCTCTGCCCCCCTCCCCCACCCTTTCACCCCCTCAGGGACCTGCTGCATCAGCCACTGCTGAGTCTGTGAGTTTTACTTCTACTGGGTCACTCACCTTGTTCTTCTCATTTCCACCAGTGCCACTCTGCCTAGAGTCTGTGTTTCTTCTCGGCTCAGGGCCTGTGGCTCACAGCTATTGATCCACACTTTGGACACGGAGGCTAGAGGGATCAGTTAGAGATGATTATTAGGTCAGCCATCTTTGTTGAGGGAGCAACTGTCAGTGAAAGAGTACAAAACCTTTCTCCCACTCTTAGTTTAATTTCTCTAGCTATAACAACATACCTGTGACTGATACTTTGCAAAGATATCTATGGAAGTGCCTGCCTGTCATCTTAGTGCTCTGGGAGGTGGATGCAGGAGAATTGCAATTCTGGCCAATTAGTGATTTAGTGAGACCCTGCCTCATAATAAAAAATGAAAAAGGACTGGAGATATAGTTTAGTTCAAAAGCCCTGGGTTCAATTTCCAGTGCAAGTAAATAAAAAAGTTCATTTAGCTCAGTTCAAGATCAGGCATTTGGGTTCAAGATCAGGCATTTACTGTTTGGTGTCTGATGACAGAGAGACAGGATACAAATTCCCAGACGAAAGACAGGACAGCAAGACCCTCTGACCATATGTGCCATGCAAAAACTCATTCACCAGAAGCCCTGGACACTCATGGGTTGGTGAGAAACAGTGTGGGCACCAGAATCACCACTCTGAATCTGCACAGTCACTGTTTGTTGTGGTATATGTCTGGGTGGCCCCTCAAGCCTCATATAGTCATGGAGGTGGCTAAATCTAGCATTTGTGATTGGTTTTTTGTTTAGTGGTAGGATTGGTGGCATGCTATACTGCCCAGGGGTGGGTAACCAGCGTATAATATAGGGGAGGAAAAGAGGCTTGTTTTTTCTTGTTGTTGTTGTTGTTTTGTTTGCCCTTTTTGCTCTTGTTGCTTGCAGCCACCATGAATGGCTGCCCCTTAGCCACACCACCCTGCCTTGGAGCCAGCTAAATATAGACTTAAAACCTCCAAAACTATAAGATAAATAAACCTTTTCTTGCTTTACTTTGGATGTCAGGTATTTTGTCTCAACAATGAGAGAAAAGTGACCAAGACAGAATTGGGTACCAGTGGAGTGGGGTCGTGGCTGTGACTGTGTCTGACCATGTGGTTCAAGATCCTTTAGAGATGCCTTGAGAGAAGCGTTTAAAAAAATTAAAAAATGTCACTTAAAAGAGTGATGCTAAAACAGCTTAGGCTGTTCTGTATGGGAGATTCTGGTCAGAGCTCAAAAAACCACAAGGCTAATAAAAAGCCTACTGGTAAAAACCAGGCTCAAGAGGTTTCTGCTGAAAAAAAAATAAAAAAGATGGCATTAGTTGCTAGACTCCATATGATGTGTGTTATAGCTTGGCAAAAAGTTTGCATTTTGCTTTTGTCAGAGACTTTGCCTGAGACTGAAGTTAAGGGTGGCAGACTGATTGATCTGGCAAAAAATTTTCTTTTTGTTTTTTTAAAATTTTATTTTAAAGAGAATAAAACATAATAAAACATAACAGAAGAAAGCAGATCAGGACAAAACAATGCAAGCAACACAGGATTTCAAAACAGGAGAACAGGAAATCAACAGAAGCTACCGTAATGTCTCTTGTTTTCTTTGAAATAGTTGTTCATATCTTCACACACAATGAATTCAAACAAAACACAATAGTATAAAACCAATAAAAACAAAGGAATGAAAGCATTACAGGCCTTCAAAATCCAACAATAGGAAAATCAACAATGGCTACCGTAATGTCTCTTGTTCTCTTCAAAATAGCTGTCCACACTTTCACACATATTGAAATCAAATAACACAGAACAGACTAAGAACAATCTAAACAAAGGATAACGCCGGGTGTGGTGGCACACCCCTTTAATCCCAGCACTTGGGAGGCTGAGGTAGAAGCATTGTGTAGCTTGGGTTACAACGCGAGCACAAGGCCGGCCTGAACTACATAGTGCAACCCTGTCTCAGTTGCTTAAGCACCTGCCTGGCAGATGCGAGGTTGTGAGTTCGATCCCCGGTGCCACAAAACAAAAACAAAAACAAACAACAACAACAAAAAACAAAGGATAAAAGCATTATTGGACTTCATAACAAGATGATAGGAAATCAGCAATGGCTACCATAATGTCTCGTATTCTTCAAAGTAGCTGTTCATACTATCACTCATAATAAAATCAATTCTTGTAAATTCTTTAGAAGTTCTAGGCACGTATAAGCCTATACATGTACATCTATCCTTTCTGTATTAGAGGGAAAGACAAAACAAAACATAACAAATTACAGGAAAAACGAGAAGCATAAGAGACTAATAAATAACAATAACAAAGAGCCCAAAACAGTAACAATACAGGCTTGCAAAACAAGGTGATAGGAACATAACTAAGGTTGTTATTTTGAATAGTTATCTTCAAAAGAGTTACTCAGATGACCAGATATAGATGTGCAAAACTCATCTAATCCTATGAATGTTCACTGTTTTGTTCCAAGGACTAATAGAATTAGTAACACAATCCTCTTAGCTATCTTAAGTGTATATCTACAAATTTATATCTTTTCTCTTTTTTCTTCCTTCTTTTCTCCTTTTCCCTATCTGATTTATTTTTTCCCCTTTGGGCAGTTTGTTACCCTTCAACAATATTTACTGAAGATTTTATGTCTTATTTACTCTTTCAGTTTCTTACACTAGGGAGACAATACAGTATTTACACGTGAGTTTGATTTATTTCACTTATGAGTATGGTCTTAAGTTGCATCCACTTACCTATAAAAACCTCAATGTGGTCCTTCTTTATAGCTGAGTAGTACTCCATTGTATAAAAGTACCACATCTTTTTTATCCATTCTTTGGTTGATGGGCATTTAGGTTGTTTCCAAGATTTGGCTATTACAAATTGTGCTGCTATAAACATGGGTGCACATATATCACTGTGGCGTGATGTTTTCAATTCTTCTGGGAATATGCCCAGAAGAGGAATAACTGGGTCAAATGGTACTTGCAATCCCAGCTTTTTGAGGAACCTCCAGACTAATTTCCATAGTGGTTGCATGAGTCTACACTCCCACCAACAGTGCAGGAGAGTTCCTTTTTCCCCACAGCCTCTCCAGCATTTGTTATTAATGTTTTTCTTGATCCTGGCCATTCTTTCTGGAGTGAGATGAAATCTCGGTGTTCTTTTAATTTGCATTTCTCTAATGACCAATTATGCTGAACATTTTTTCATGTATTTATTTGCCATTTGTATTTCTTCAGCTGAGAAGTGTGTATTCATCTCAGATGCCCATTTTTGGATTGAGTCTTTGAATTTCGGGAATCTGATTTTCTTTAATTCTTTATATGTTCTAGATATAAGTCCTTTGTCCAAGGAACAGTTTTCTAAGTACTTTTCCCAATTCATGGGTTTTCTTTTCACTCTGTTGGAGATTTCCTTTGACATGCAAAAACTTTTTAATAAGATGAGATCCCAGTTGTTGATTCTGGGAAGTATTTCCCATGCATTTTGATTTTTGTTCATGAATTCTCTGCCTACTCCTATGTCTTCAAGATTTTTACCTACTTTGTCTTCCAGCAGATTTGGTGTTTCTGTTTTAATATTTAGATCTTTGATCTATTTTGACTTTAGTTTAGTGCATGGTGATAGGCATGTGTCTAGTTTTAGTTTTTGGCATATGGAAAGTCAGTTTTTCCAGCACCACTTATTAAAGAAGCTATCTTTCTTCCAGTGAACATGTTTGGCCCCTTTGTCAAAGATAAGGTGGCTAAGTGTGTTTGTAGTTGTGGTTGCATCTTCTAATCTATTCCATTGATCTTCAGGTCTGTTTTTATTCCACTACCGTGCTGATTTTGTCACAGTAGCTTTATAGTGTAACTTAAGTCAGGGATTGCGATGCCTCCTGCCTTGTCTTTGTTGCCAAAAATTGCCTTTGCTTGTTGTGAGTTCAAGGCCAGTTTGGGCTACAATGTGAACGCAAGGCCAGCCTGAGCTACACAGTGCGACCCTGCCTCAAAAAACCAGGGCCGGGAGTTTGGCTCAGTGACTCAAGCGCCTGTCTGACAGGCACAAGATTGTGAGTTCAATCCCTGGTGCCGAAAAAAAAAATTGTCTTTGCTATTCTAGGTCTCTTCTGGTGCCAGATGAATTTCAGGAATGATTTCTCTAGGTCTGTGAGGTATGTTAATGGTATTTTGATTGGACTTGCATTAAATCTGTATAACAATTTTGGGAGAATGGCTTTTTTTTTTTTTTTCTTTTTTTGGGGCACTGGGGATCAAACTCACAACCTCGAACCTGCCAGACAGGTGCTTAAGCCACTGAGCCAAACTCCTGGCCCTGGTTTTTTGAGGCAGGGTCACACTATGTAGCTCAGGCCGGCCTTGTGCTCGCGTTGTAGCCCAAGCCGGCCTCGAACTCACAATGCTTCTTCTACCTCAGCCTCCCAAGTGCTGGGATTAAAGGCGTGCACCACCACGCCCGGCTTGAGAATGGCCATTTTCACAATGTTTGTTCTTCCTATCGATGAACAAGGCATGTTTTTCCATTTTCTGAGATCCTCTTTGATTTCTATTTTCAGGGTATTGAAATTTTCACTCAATAGATCTTTTACTTCCTTAGTTAGATTGATTCCTAAGTATTTCATTTTTTTGGATGCTATAGTGAAGGGTGTGGCTTCTCTTATTTCTCTCTCAGTGAGTTTGTTGTTTGGCTACAGGAGTGCTATTGATTTTTGAGTGTTGATTTTGTATCCAGCAACATTACTGGATTTGGTTATTACATCTAGAAGTCTTTCAGTGGATTTTTGGGGGTCTTCTATGTAGAGTATCATGTCAAGAGATGGATTTATTTTTGAAAATTATTAAGGAATAATAAGATCTTTATTATTAAGTTTAGAAAAATTTAATAAGCAAGACATACATTTTAAAAGGAATGAGCCGAACAAGAAACTGAGAAAAAAAATGTACAAGTTACCAAAAGATTATTAAAAACAAATATAAAAATATACTTTAAATATGAGAAAAAAGTAATGCAACAGAAAAATTGGCAGAATCTACAAACAGGTTTTGCAGAGATGGGAAAATGTACATGTCAATAGCTAGATAAAATATATTCAGCCTGACTAGTTAATAGAAAAATAAAAATCAAAGGAGCAGTTAGATAACAGTTTTTGCACTTGTAGTTGACAATAATATAAAAGTCAATAATACCAAGTGTTGAAAACAATTAGTTCAAAGGAATAACTTACATATAAAAAGGATAACATAAAGTAATCCAACTGTTCTGGTAGAAAATGACATGTAAAATATAGTAGTTACATATTTCATAACCCAGCAGTCCTGTCATAAGTATACTGCTAAGAGGCATTCTGGCCAATATGCCCTAACAACATAGAGAATTATTTAACTTAATCCATTTTTTTGTGAGTCAAAACAATACAAAATAGCAGGTGTCACACTAACAAGTGAATACAAAAAAAGCATAATATATTTACGCAATGAAATATACAGCAGTGGAAACTAAGAGAACTACAGCTACACAAAATATATGGGATACTTCTCATTAACAATACATTAAGTGAAAAGGTTCCAAAACATATGAATTAAGGTACTGACTCTGTGTGTAAGTTCAAAAACAAAGAAATGTTCAAACACAGGTTAGTCATTTATATAGGTCAGTGAGTGTATTAGGATTATTTCCTAAAGGAAGTGTTTGATGAATACAGCATTCAAGATCATTACCACTCTGAGTCAGAAAGCAGAGGAAAGAGTAAAGGAAAGTAGCTGGCTCTGAGCTATTGGTTGGTTTGCAGTTCTTGGTAGGTTCAAGAGATTTCATAGCACTATTTTGAATTCACTGAAGAGTAAGTGAAACTTTGAATCATCAGTCTGTGAATTGATTAAAAATAAAACATCACTGTCTTATTGAACAATACCTACAAAACTTAAGTCCTCCAGCTTATCTAATACTATTAATTAAACAAAAATTTAGTTAAATTGGTTGGTTTTTTATATGTATGGTTTATGTTTTCAATTTTCAGTATAATGTTAATATACTATATAATTAATCTCTGAAATTAGTTTCTTTGAAGAAATCTGATTGTAAAGAGGAAGAGATTAAACGATACCTAATGGGTGTATTTGTGAAGTCATTATAAGGTAAACATATGATCTTATTGATTTCCTTACTTTTTGGTAACTCCAGTTCCCAAGGCCTAAATGTTATTAATATAAGTATATTACAGAGTTGAACATACACACTTCCCTGCTCATTTTGATGATTTCTAGAGTATGCATCAACCAATATAGGCTTTAACTAAGCAATAGTTTTATTACAGATGTGAATACCAACAATATACACAAAAGAACTCAAATATGCACCACACAGTCCTTTTAGCCAAAATAATTAATATCTTCTCTCACTAGCTCTACATGCAGGTAGTTTTTATCCAAAATTCAAATTAAACAGACAATTCTACTAATCTCAGTTTAGCTATGGCATTTTGATATGAACGAATTTGGGAAGTTATTATCAGAAACTGGTGTTTTATCTAATTTTTCAAGGCTTCAGTAACTTTTTTCTGAATTATTTCACTCATTTTTTCTGAATTATTCATGAAAGAAAGGGTCATCATAAGAGGAAAGAGATTGCATTTACACTACATGAAATCTTAAGAACTGTGAGCTCTACCTTCAAGATACACATTTTGTCATTTTTAGTTTCGATGAATAATCTTCTGCTATTACCTCCATTGAAAGGATATAGAAACAGACCCTCAATGACTCAGTAGTGTTACATTAAGATGAAATTATGGAAAGTGTAAAATGTAAGTATATTGATGCCATCTCTAGAAAAATTACAATTCAATAGGACCTGTGAGTGTGTGTTTGTGTTTCTGAATGCTCTCTGTGTCAAGCATCATTCTGAATATTTCACACTCATTGCATCATTTAATTTTCCTGATAGTGATCCAAGAAAGCAGGTCTGTTTGGGTAAGTATTTTCATGATGAAAAAGCTAAGGTTGTAAAAATTGTTCAGGTGCTTGGACTCACAAAGTGAGGTGATAGTTGAAGTCATTGGTAATAACTGCACA
The DNA here is from genome assembly GCA_004363535.1 of Dasyprocta punctata. Classification (NCBI taxonomy): domain Eukaryota; kingdom Metazoa; phylum Chordata; class Mammalia; order Rodentia; family Dasyproctidae; genus Dasyprocta; species Dasyprocta punctata. The sequence goes on along the minus strand of RJWM01011649.1, from coordinate 30,160 downwards.
GTAGGTCAGCATCCAAGTATTTAGGGCCTGAAGTATTTTAATGTTAATTGTTTTTTGCTTTGACTTAATCTACAATAATATGGCTCATGGTTTATAATCAAAAAGTATTCCATCTGATAGGTGTTTTAAATAGTTTTGAAATTTTATATATTCAATTTTTTTCTGCAGTTATTATATATGTACAATTTATATTTAAATATGTGGGTCTTACATGTATTAACTTCATTGAATCATTTAAAATGTGTTTCATATTGTACCTTTGGGGACAGTAGTATGTCCATAAATGAAAAATATAACTCCGGGTTTGAGTTAGATTGCAGCATGCTTCTTTTAACCTTCTATATTTTCAGATTCAGTGTTCTGAGCCACATTTTAATAAATAATCACAATAAACTTGAACTACTGAGACTCAACATTTAAATCTATATGGAAAGATGTAAAAGTATGAAATGAAAGCACTATTCTGTGATTTATGAGGTTAAATAGAATAAATATATATCCCTAGTACATAATCATTTCCAAAAGAATCCCTGTGGCTGGGGCTGGCAGGGTTGTGTGCATCTGCACTCCCAGCTGCTCGAGCTGGAATCCAGGAGGCTAAGTCCACTCTGGGCAACATAAGTGAGCTCTCATCTCAAAAATCAACCAACCAACAGACAAACAAAAACAAAAAAACACCAAACATAGAATACTTAGTATCTCATGTGATGCAAAGCTTGAACAGAACCAGTTGCATTTTCCACCTGCTACTAGTAACTAGCATATATTTTAGAATCTACATGCACACTACAGAAGCTCACTGCTTCCTGTAGTGGCCTTGTGTGTCTGGGAAGTGTGTTCATGCTTAATCTCATTTACTTGAGTCATTGGGTGAACTATAGATCAACCAAGGCCGGGAAACAAACAAACAAACAAACATGGCGAGCAAAGTTCACACAGTGTTCGGACCTGGTGGAATGAGAAACAAGATATACTTGATAGTAGAGTCTAATCTTGAAACAGACCTGTAACATGTTTATATATGTTTTCCTAAGCAGAATCATCAAGGTGTTCATTTAGTTAAGTAAACTATTAAAATGCAAGGAGATGACTTCTGAAAGGACTGGAAGAGATGTGGTTCAAATGAGGCATAAAGAAAAACCAGCAGACTTGTTAGCTTTACTTCTTGACACAGGTGTTAGGTATGTGAATATTCACTGAAATTCATCAACTTTACTGTTTCTTGTTTATTTTGTGTTGTATTTATGTATTTTTAAAAAATGAAACCATGTTTGTCTTCCTCTATTGTTTTCAGAAGAAAGAAAACATGACAATGCTTGCATGTTACAAGGGGGAATCTTAGAACTTAATATAATTAATTAAGTGGCATTCAGGAAAGGCAGGAGGCTACATCCTTCCAAAAATGGATATAATAATAACATTAGTGTGAATATTCCATGGAATGATCTCCTATGCATAGTGTATGTCAGAATTCATGACTTTTGAGCAATGTTTTGACTTTAAATCCATCTCTAAATATTAAACAACATCTTACCAATTCCCCTGAAAACATTTACATTTAAATTAAATTTATTGAAGCTAACAAATACATAAAAACAAAGCATTACACATGTTGTTAGGTAACCTCAGCGTTTTGATACAGCATGTATTGTGTAAGGTTTAAATCAGGTTAGTAATAAGTGAATTTTTGAAAATTTATCATTTTATGGTGAAAAATTTATACTGTTTTCTAGCTTTTAACTCTACAGTTCATAATGTTATGCATGGTCACATTACTTGGCAGTAGCACAGAAAATTCCTGCTCCTAACTGTAGCTTACTACCCACTGCTACTGATCAACCTTTCCTCATCCTTCCTCCCTCTAAAGTCCCTGTGGCTAGTAGCCAGCATTCTACTCTCAACTACTACATAAACAGCATTTTAGATTCTGCATGAGTGGGATGATGCTCTTTGACTTTCTTTGTTTGGCTTGTTTCAGTGAACAAAATGATCTCCAGTTCCATATCACAAAGGACATGATTTCATATTTTATAAATGGAATCCATTTTGTATAAGAGGTACATTTCTTTTATCCATTTGTCCATCGATGGACACTTACGTAGCTTCCAACTCTTAACTAAAATGAATAATGGGCAATAGGTATAGAAGCATCTCTCAGACATGCAGGTTTCTTCTCTTTTGTATACCTGTCCAAAGGAATATTTTTGGATCATATGTTCTGTGTTGAATGTTTTGAAGATCTGTTATACTGTTTCTATAAAGTGTTTTGTATTAATTTACATTCTCACTTACAGTGTGTGAAAGTTTCTTTTCTAATAGCTGCATCAGCACTTATTTTCTGTTTTCTTTTTTTTTTTTTTTAGAGACAGAAGAAGGATTTATTAGAGGTAGAGGTAAACATAGGATGTATACTCAAGAGCAAAATGCAGCTGGGTGTGGTGGCACATTCCTGTAATCCCAGTATTGGAGGACGGGGGTAGCAGGATTATTGTGAGTTTGGGGCCAACCTGGATTACATAGAAAGTCTCTGTCTTTAAAAAAAAAAAAGGAAACATTTCTCCAAAAAAGAGTATACATGTGCTGAGAGGTGAAGAACCTCTATTTTCTTTTTAACGTTAGACAATCTCAGTGGGCTGAAGTGGCATTTCATTATGGCTATTCTTTTCATTAACCTGATAAATAGTGATGATGAGTATTTAAAAACTTACTTTTGAAGTTCCAGGAAGTTAGCAGAGTGATGAAAAGCAGAGAAACAGCCTCTCAGATTTGGTGTTTGGATGCTGAAATATAGTATCATGAGAAAGAGAAGGAGAGAAGTTGGTCCCTGGGACCCAGGAAGGATAATCTAAATCAAGAATTGAAGCCCATGGGCAGAACTAAGAGATCTCAACTCAGAAAAAGTAGGTGGCAAGCAGCACTTTCTTCCTGAGCCCTGACTCACAACATGTATGAGGCAGATTAGGGACCATGGCAGTGGGCCCCTAACTCCTGCCAGGTGTTACGGCACACGGTGGAAAGAAAGAGCAAGAGACAAAATGGTGGTGCAGTGTGGAAATGGGATGATCAGTTGTTTATAGGGAACAAAATGCCATAAAACAACCAAAACCTTGGTATTGATTACATCTGTGTCAAGGACAATGGGTTAAGGGTAGTGTTTCCAGGAACAGAAATGGTGACTTAAACTTCTCTGTCACTCATTTTTTAATCTCCATTTCTCCCACTACATTCAAGAATAGTTACTAATAAGAAATGGATATAGCATTCATAGGCTATTGAAAAAGGAGTAGAGTGTAAAGTAAGTCCTATCTTATGTAAGGATTATATGATCAGATCTATTGATGCTATTATTACCAGAGAGAATTCCTTCTGTAGGATATATGAAGTTGAAAACACTTCACAGAGAGGCAGCATTGAACTAAAAATCTTCATATAAACTACAAGCTCTCCACTTTTTAGTAATGGGAAACTTACAGTACTAATAGAGACAATAAGAGTGCAGAATAACAAAGAAAAATAAAAAACAGATAAGCATATACACAGGATCATGAGAAATTAATGCAACAGAAGACCCTTAAAGCCATCCAGCTCTCCAAAGGCAAATCAAGAGGGGACAAATGATGAAGAAACCAAACACCAGATAGTGGAACTCTACAAAGTGATTAAAGTAGAGATGAAGAAACTAGGTGAGTTCAAAGGAGAAAGGAACCAAATTTCACAGAATTATCACTCAAAATTCCCAACACAAAATCTGAGGAAATAAGTAAAACTCCGTAAGAGGTTACCAAAATGATTCAAAACACGAATGATAAATTCACCAAAGATATAGAATATATAACATGGTATCAGGCAGAAATACATGAAATAAGCCATATAGAATTCATTAATTGTAGAAAAGACTAATGTGATGACAGAGTATCTAAAACTAAAGACAACATGATAAATTCTGAAGAAGTTGTCACCACACAAAAATAAGAGAACAAGAAAAATGCATTCAACAGCTAATGAATGACACTGTCTTGGTTACTTTTTGCTCGTTGCCGAGACAAAATACCTGACGCCCAAAGTTAGGGAAGGAAAGGTTTATTCTTACAGTTTCTCGGGAGTTTCAGTCCATAAAGTGGGCTCCAAGGCAGCATGGGATGACGGGGCTACAGTTCATGGCGGCTGCAAGCCGCAATCCGCGCTGGCGAGAGAGAGGGCAGAAGCCAGGAAGCAAACAAGAGGAAGACCCGCCTTCCCTTACACTGTATGTCGGCTCCACCCCTGGGTGGGTGTAGCAGTCATGTCATTAATCCTGGCGCTAGACAACAAACTGATCACAAGCATCAGACTCAGCCCCATCAAAAGTACATGAGGACTTGGGGGTACATAGGATACCCAATACAGACACTAAGGACTTTAAAATCAACTCTGATTTGAGTTAGAGAAAAGCTAGAATATAACACATTATAAATATGTTTGCAGAAATCACAGCCAAAAGTTTCCCAAGTAGAATAAAAGAGTTCAACATACACTTCAGAAAATACTGAAGAATATCCTAGATTGAAACAAAGCTGATAAAAGTAAAAGCCCAGGTAGAAGTTAAAAGCAAATTGAGGTTAATGAATGAACAACTACAAAAATGTACAGGAAAAGAAAAACCATGAAATCACCAACAGAGAATTGTGCAGTGATAGTAAGTCAGCACATCTCAATAATGTCTCTCACAGTTAATTGCCTCAGCTCTCCAATTGAAGGACACACATTTTCAGCCTGGATCAAAAAACAGAATCCAACAGTCTGCTGCATTCAAGAAACTTATCTAATCTGAAAAGATATTTATAGACTAAAAATCAAAGGATGCAAAAGAATATTTCATGTAACAGACATGCAAAACAAAAAGGAGTGGCAATTTTAATCTCAGCCAGCATAAACTTCAAACTAAAACTAATTAGAGAAGACCAAGAAGGGCATTACATACTGATTAAGAGAACAATCCAACAAGAAGGGATAATGCATGCAAGTATTCAGGCACCAAATACAGGAGTGACTATGTTCATGGAACAAATACTGCTGAATCTAAAAGATCAAATAAATATTGGTACAATTATAGTGGTGGACTCTTAGCACCACTCTTTTGTAAAGAAACAGATCAATCAAGCAAAAAAATCAATAAAAAGAATCAGAGCTGAATCACACCCTTGAACATATGAACTTAATAGATATCTTCAGAGTACTACTGTATTCCACCCCATTACAACAGTGCCTATGTTCTTTTCTGGAACACATGGTGTTTTCTCCAAAATAGATCACACAAATCCTACATGAGTAAATGTAAAGCAATCAAAATCACTTCAGATATAATATACCTCTGTTCAGTGAAAATAGAAGAAATCACAGAAAATATAGAAGAACCTGGAAAATAAATAGCACACTACAAACAACAAGTGGGGTCACAGAAGAAAGCAAGGAAGAAATTTTAAAATTTCTTGAAGTTAAAGGCAATGCCTGTATTACTCACTAAGACATCTTGGATACCAAATGTATTCCTAAGAGGAACATTTATTGCAATCCATGCTCATGTTTCAAAAACAGAAAGATCAAATAAATAACCTTCTGTGGAAACTTAAGATAATTGAGAAACAATGATCCAGGCTCCAACTGAAATTAAAGAAGGATATCATAAAGATTGAAGCAGAAATTAAAGAAATTCAGATAAAGATACAAAGAATCAACAAATCAAAGAAGTGACTTTGAAAACAGAAACAAAATACATGAACCCTTCACCACACTTGTGAAGAGAAAAACTTTAAAAATGAATGTCATTTATCTTTTTGGATAGAAAATATTAGTATTTTAATATTTACTTTTATTTTAATGCATTTCATTCATGTTTTGTATATCCTAAAGGGCATGATATTATCAGAACAATAAATATACAAAATATTACATTTATATAAATTTGGACACTGGTATGGCTCTACAAAATAAAAATAACTTGAAGAATACTACTTTAGACAACAGAATATTTTCTAAAATCAAAACATCAAAGACATTTAATTTGGGGGAGTACATCCCAGAATTGTTAATAAAATTATCAGTGCAACTCAAACTAAACAGCTCATTGAAAACAATACTGGACTCAAATCCAATGATGGATTATTCAATTGTCCGCCCCGCTCGGTGATATCCCTCTGCCACTGTTTCTGGAGTTGTGGACTTTTTAAATCTCTCTGTAAAATGTTCTTTAGTGTTCTTTGTAGGGTTGGCTTGGTTGTCATAAATTCCTTCAGTTGTTCTTCGTCGTGGAAGTATCTTGTTTCTCCGTTGATTTTGAAAGATAGTTTTGCAGGGTACATCAATCTGGGTTGGAAGTTGTTTTCTTTCAGGGCTTGAATTACATCACTCCAAGCTCTTCTTGACCTGATGGTTTGTGTTGAAAAGTGTGTCGTGATTCTGATGGGTTTTCTTTTGTAGGTGATCTGTTTTTTTTTCTCTAATAGCTTTTAATATTCTGTTTTTGTGTTGAATTTCTGGGATCTTGATTATTATATGTCTGGGTGTAGGTATATTTTGGTTATGGTTAGTTGGAGTTCTATATGCTTCACTTATCTGAAAGTCACTTCCTGTTCCCATGCTTGGAAAGTTTTCTGAAATTATTTCTGTGAATAGGCTTTTAATTTGATTTGTATTGACCCCTGCTTTTTCACTCACACCTTTTATTCTTAAGTTATGTTTCTTTGGGTTGTCTTGTAGCCATTGTATTGTTACTTTCAGGTTTCTTGTTATTTTGAAGAGATCTTTCCTTTCATGATCACAAGCTGCAAACCTGTCTTTGAGGTTTGAAAGTCTATCTTTAGTTTCCTTCAGGTGGTTTTGCCAACTTTTATTTGAGTTTTTGATTTCCTGGTAATCTCTCTGAATCTGTTTCATGTATTCTAAATCTGTTTTGTATTGTTCATTCCAGGTTTCCCTCATTTTTCCTATGCTCCATTTTTTCATCTATGTCTCCTTTAGAGATGCCTAGCAGTTCTTTTATTATGTTTTTCATTTCTTCTTTTAGTTGAGTTAGTATTTCTGTTCTAATTTCTTTTATAGCCTCATGAAGTTGTTTCTTTACTTCAGTTGTCATCACCTCAGAGACTTTAGTTGTGGGACTCCCGACCTCTTCTGTGTTTGCTTCTCCTGGGTTTGTCCTGCTTGGATTGTTGGCCAGAGACTGCCTTTTGCTCCTTTGTCTTGACATATTCCTGGGTTCTTCTGGATAAGTGTGTACTGGGGATATTTCTCTAAGATTAGACTGGTTCTTCTAGCCAGTGCTGATTGTGGATATCTGAGGGTTACCACTGGGTGTGCTGTTACAGCACTGTCCGCTGCCTTTCCCCAGCCCACCTTGGCTCCCCCATGTCTGGCACAGTGGGTGGGGGCGGGGCTGCCACCTGGGAACCTGAGCCGGTTATCCACGAATCTTCCACTGTCACACCTAGGGCACGCATGGAGCCGTGGTCTCCAGACCGAGCTGGTTAACTGCCGGGACCCTCCGGGCCTTGGTTGGAGCAATTTCCACAGGACTGTGCCCAACTAGGAGCAGCTCTGGCCCCAAATGGCTGCCAGTCCCTTGCTCTCCCTCACAGGAGGTTGGGGTTTGCTGCACTCACCAGTTTAGTCCTCTAGGTCTGCTCCCCCTGTCCACTGCCACTCTCCTCTGATGCTGCCTCTCTGGACAGAGGCCTCCAGGGTAGTCGCTGCAGCTGCAGCTGCGGCCGTAGGACTTTGATCGTGCTTCCCCGGGTTCCAGCAACTCTTTTCACAGAGTGGGTCTGCCTTGGGGTGGAGGCACCACCAACCGCTGCCTTCTTCATTTGAATGTTTCTTTTTACTCTTTCTGTGGGCTTCAGTTCTCACTTTAGAGTCTTCCTGGGTCCAGAGGACCCGCCTCCCTCCTTTTTGTCTTCCCCATGTTGCTATATTCCAGGATCTGGACGGTATCTTTCAGGGAGACTGCTTGCCCTGCCATTTACCATTCAGCCATCTTGTCCCCTAGTGTTTTATTTCAAGTTATTAGAAAGCTTTTCAACTTCAGGAATCCTTAAATAGGAATAGTATTTTTTAATTAATTAATTAATTAATTAATTATTTTTTGTGGCACCAGGGTGATCAAACTCACAACCTCACGCCTGCCAGACAGGCACTTAAGTCACTGAGCCAAACTCCCGACCCTAGTTTTTTTAAGGCAGGGTCACACACTGTGTAGCTCAGGCCGGCCTGGTGTTCACATTGTAGCCCAAGCCGGCCTCAAACTCACCATGCTCCTCTTACCTCAGCCTCCCAAGTACTGGGATTAAAGGCATGCACCACCACGCCTGGTTAGGAATAGTATTTTTAAAGTAGATATCTAAAATTATTTATTTAGTGCTCAGTTTATTATCTAGTGAGGGGAGGATATGAAGAGACAATAACCAGGTATGGATTCAGAAGAATCATGTGTTACTCAGCTTTCCACCACTGTAACTAAATATCTCAGATAATCAATTTAAAAATAAGAAAGATTTATAATTCTTTATTTTTTCAGAGGTTTTAGTCCTCGGCTGGTCCTGTTATTTGGGCATGTAGCAGCCCAGCATATTATGGCAGAAGCACATGGTGGAGGATGGGTCTTTAGGACTTGGTGGTCAGAATGCAGGGAGACAGGGCGTCAGTGTCCCATTATCACCAGCATGGGCATGGACCCAAGACCTAACTTTCTTCAACTGGATGTGTCAAAGTTCACATGATTTTGTACTAAAACATAATTTATCTCATCTTCCCTCCTCATAGACTTTACCATTGTTTATGTATTCATCCAATTGCAAGTTCCTGGTCTTTGACATTTCTGTGTGTCTCACTCCTTCTAGAGTTTCAAGGCTAGTTGATATTTCAAGTCCTTTGCTTCTTTCTTTTTTTTTTTTTTCCAGAAACTCCTGAGGAATGGTTCCCTCTATTTTTTTTAAACAAAAGGAAAGTAAGAAACCAAAACAAAACAATTTCACAACTAACTAATAAAACTGTAACAATCATCAGCACATTGCATATTATTATATTCCGAGAAATTATTTAGGATAAAAAATATAAACATGAAATATTATCCAACAAATTATTAACATAAAACTTTTGCCTCAATTAATCAAGAGAAGCCTGCTATATGACTATCTTTTTTGTTATGATTGCTCTATTGTTTTCAAATAAACATTTCACATTAAAAATAAAATCTGAAGATGACCCTGAGAAAACTACTTTTCACTTAAAATTCTTTTTCTCTAACTGTCCCAACTAATTTTTTATATACATAGATTTTGTTTCGGTTCATCACACCAATGCAACCATGCAATAGTCACATACGTGTGACTTATTTAGTTCACTGAGAAGTATATTTTCAGTACTCATCCATTTAAGAGTGAAAATGTCTAGTTTATTTTTCTTTATAGCTGAGTAGTATTCCATTATGTAGGAATACCACCTTTTTTTTTTTTCCATTCCTCAGTCAAGGGGCATTTAGGTTGTTTTCAAGATCTAACTATCATAAACTGGGCAGCTATGAACATAGGTGCACATGTATCACTGTGGTGGGATGTTTTTAGTTCTTTTGGGAAGATACCCAGAAGGGGAATAACTGGGTCAAATGCTTTTTTCTTCTTGACAGACCCCTTGTTGATTATCTTTAAGTGTGTCATAATATTCTAGCTTCTTTTGGATCCTTTTTTTGTACCAGACTCAAAACCCCCCAAGTTAGATTAATATTTCTGTTTTCCAATTCTACACATAATGATCTTGTGTGCTAAAATGTTGTACTTTTTAAGTACCTCCTAGAATAAGTATAAACTCTACAAACTGACATAATTCAGACTCCAGAATTAAAAGTAATACTTCACAGTTTCCCTCATTATTTTTCTATATTAATTTTACAACATACAATAATGAGAAATACTAATACCTGTCTAAAATGAGTTTCTTAAACTGTGATGGGAGAAAGGGGAAAGGAAGGAAGGGAAAAGAAAAACATATATATATACACAAAACAGTTAAGATAGTTATACAGCTGGTTTCTTTTGGTTCACTGAGGGGAAAGTTTTGTGCTAGTAATTTTTTGGACAATGTTTCATGCCTGTGTCTTGTACTCTGAACAATTACTGTGAATATAACAGTGTGCAATGTGTTTATTATTGTTACTCTCTTACTACCCTGTTTCAAAACTGTTTTATGTTAATTTTTACTTTTTTCTGTTTTTTTAATTTTAAAGAGAAAAAACAGAAAAATCAAGAGGCAAACAAATAATTAAAAAGCAACAACAAAAGCAAAATGAGAACAGCAACAACAACAACAAACCAATGGTGATATAGGATTTCAAAAAGTTTTTTCTGTTTAAAATTTTAAAAATGAGTTTTTTATGTTTAGTCCAAACTTGATTATTTGGTCATACCTTTATAATGATATATGTAGTAACATTTCAGTTTCTTTTGCTCAAAACGTAGGAATTACCTACATCATAAAATGACTCTAGATTAAGCAAATATATGCTATCTTCATATTTTCATCAATCAGTATTCCATAAATCAGAAATGTATCACAAAACCATCATATTTTTGCTATTGTGGCTAATCTTGTTTATTCTCATATCTCTGTTTCTTAACTTGTCCTTTAGATAGCATTGCCTATCACAAGTCCTTTCTCTTTCAGATAAATACAGTAACTTGCATAATTATATGACTATCTCTTTGTCACAATTCTAGAACAAACACTTGGACAACAGATTTTGTTACCTTTCTTTTTAGTCATTTTAATACTCATAATGTATGATTTGCTAGTCTGTGAGATTAGTGAGTTTCTAAAGTTGGTTTGATTCTGTTTTGACACCACTGCTGATATTCTTGGTATAGGTAAGCCATTTAGGAAAATTCACAGAAGGAAAAAAAATATAGTTAATCTGGCTGAAAAAATAGCGACTTTTATTTTCTTTTCCAGTAGTCTCTTGTCTGCTTTCCCTAGCTTATTCTATGGATCACCTATGGCTCTGCTAATTTTGTTTTTTTTTTTTGGCACCAGGAATTGAACCTGCACTTGTAAGCAATGGAAAGTTAAAAATAGCACCTCACAAGTCAGTGATGTTGAAATAATGCCATTTCTCCTGCCAGTTTACCTCACTACGACCTAGTCAGAGAAAAACAGATCAGAAGGAGTGGGAAAAAAGCATTGTAGAACTGACCATCTCCTTTCCCTGTCATGCCCCTGATTCATGATAGACAGAGTGAAAAGTATGAAATATTTGATTATGAGATGGAGGTGGGATGGGACTTAACTGAACTTGTTAGACTCAGAGTGGTTAAAACACGTGCCAGATTTCCAAGATGATGTGAAAGAGAAGGGAATGCAGGGGAGACAACAGTTAGAGAGCCCCAAAGCTATGTGATATTTGTGTCATGACAATTTTTAGACATTTCACTAAGTCTCATGCTGTGTAGAAGCACCACAGTTCCAATGGAACTGGCATCGCCTGTCAGTATATTGTGAATGAAAGCTCAGAGAGCATGCTGGATTTCATAAAGTGTTCTGAGAATTCATTATTTTATATACTATGAGTAGAATGAGTAACAGTAATCTAACCCTATAATTCTCATAACTTGACCCACTTTAAGTCATTAGAATTTCAAAGTAATTTTTAAGTCGTCTTATGTGCACAGCTTTCTGTCACCTGTGACAAATTTTGATAAGAATTTTTCCATGATGCCGACAGATAATCACTTAATCTTCCATTAAATGAGAAAAAGGTTTTGAAAATTTATTTTTAAGAGTTTCACATAGATAAGAGCCACATGTTATTTTAAAATTAGAGACATGAAAGCCCCACCATACATTAAAAAGTCACAAATGTAAGAGAACTTTCCCAAGGGATGGCTCATAATACCCATTTCAGAAACAGATGGAATGTATGGATATAGGCTTAGCAGGTGCCATTATAGATGACCTCACACTTCAGGTACATGAGATGATTGTGAATCTTATCCAAATCTTTGTTCAGGCAGCGGAGCAGTTTATGAAAAGCAAAAAGGCGAAATTCTTCTTTAGTTGACAACAGAAATGGAAGTTCTGGGCAGAAGGCATGTTCCACATTGTCTAAGATTTCAGGATCAATCTGGCCACCAAAAAGTCATTTATTAGTCATATCATTACTTATTGTTCAGTTCAGATTTGGGAACAAGATGGAAATAAATGTACAATGTTAGCAAAAGGCATAGTTTTTCATGTATCCTGGCCAGGGAATCATGACTCTATTAATCACATAAAATCTAGAAGCAGAACACATGTGTCTTTTCCCTGACATGTGAGTGACCACATGAGAAGTATTTTCTTGCAGGAGTAGGCAGGCAGACGTGAAGGAAGGCTCTATCTGACTGTAAACGTGGATTTGACTAAGAAACAGTGGAAAGGCTAGTTTGCTCGCCTATGCAGTTTTGCATTTCTTGAAACATACACCTGATGTGTCTGTATTTAATTTCTTTTGATAGCTCACCATTTAGCTTTTTGTTACTTTGAACTGATTCTATTCCCCATGTACTATCTGTACAGAGATGATGAGGATGGCACTTAGTGCTTTAAGGTGCAGAAAGTCAAGTCAGGACTGATTAAGAAGGACAGGAATCTGACAATTCCCACAGGAAAAGTACATTATAGTTTTTCATGAGGAACATCTGCTTTCTTTTGAGTTCTCTGTGGTGGGAATCACTGGGAAAATGATCTATGATAAAGAGGGTTCTGGCAACAGCCATCAAAGGTGAGGGCCGTGTGATAGCATATGGGGTGAAAAGTATGCTTCTGAAAAATGCTATACAGAGTAAGAGAGGGAATAGTAGGTCCCTGTGTCCTCTATTGGCATCTGCAAGCTGGTAGCTCATGGCAATCACAGAGACCCAGTCAGCATCACAGTGCGTCCAAATATGTCACTGATTTTGTGCTCTACTATATACAAATCTATGATGATTTTAGACCGTGATCTGCTGAACTTTGTCTTACAAAGTAAGCATATTTCACTGGAATTTGAAGTGGGTGTTTCATATTTGTTATTTTGCTTTCTACTTTTCATTTATTTATTTATTTATTTTGAACTTTTAGTGCTTGAGCCTTAACTGTATTTCCTGTGATAAGTATCAAGATACGAACAGGAATAAATCAGTGATTTCAAAACAGGTACAGAAAAATGAAGCATTATTGAACAAAGGAGTGACCCTCAGGAAGCTGGCATACCAATAAAGAAGAAACCTTGAAAATTAAGGTGTTTATTTTCTATGTTCCTAATACATTCTTTATATTTGTGTTGGAGATGGATTGCATCATATGATATCATATGCTTAGGGCACAAAAATAAAAATATAAAAGTGCTTCTTTTCTTTCTTGGTACCGGAGATAGAACTCACAACCTCGCCCCTGCCAGGCAGTCTTTTTTTTTTTTTTTTTTTTTTTGCGGCACTGGGGATTGAACTCACAGCCTTGCGCCTGCCAGGGCAGGCGCTTAAGCCACTGAGCCAAACTCCCGGCCCTGGTTTTTTGAGGCAGGGTCGCACTATGTAGCTCAGGTCGGCCTTGCGCCGCGTCGTAGCCCAAGCCGGCCTCCAACTCACAACGCTCTGCCTACCTCAGCGTCCCGAGTGCTGGGATTAAAGGCGTGCGCCACCACGCCCGGCTCTGCCAGGTAGTCTTATTTCTGTAATTATATTACTTTCTTTTGTTGATATTGTTCCTGAGAATTTGAGATAGGTACTTACCTGCTTACTCATTGTTTGAAAATGTCCTTTATGAATGGGTATACATATTAAAATACTAATTCAGTCTTTGTATGATGAATTATTTGGGAAGGTTAAAAGTATCAATATAAATTTTCATTTTGGAACACTAAGGAAAAAATTTATGTTAGTTTTCTATAAATTATGAGAAAAAGGAATAATACCAAAAGATAAATCTCTTCATTTTTGATCCTTTCAAATCTTGTGCTTATGGGACAGTGCTGGTGCCAAGACCTCCTCAGTCTTCTCAGAGTAGGGGTGCACGGACTGCATCAACAAGACTGATTTCGATTTTCTCCTTATTCCTTCCCCACCCTCACCTTCTGGTGTGAAAGAAAGAATCTAGCCAAAATTTCAATATGACTGTACAGAGATATGTTGGAGAAAACTTTTCTCTTGGAGGATCTCTTCTTTGCTTTCTTTTCCATGGAAAATGCTGAACTGCCAGACCCATGAGGGGAGAAGTACTGGCTGGCTTTATGGGCAGAGCAAGGAAAAAAGCAACTGCCAGCACAATCAAAGTCTAATATTCACTGATAATAGTATATTCACTGTGGGCAGCTGTGTCTTCATGCCAAGCGAAGGATGTTTCCCACGGCAGGAAGGACCTCTTTAATAGAAAACCATGAAAGCATGTGAAGCCTGCTTACCTTACTGGCTAACTTCTTCAGGTGTTCTTGAAGTTGGTTGATTTTTTCTGCTATGATGATTATTTTGTTCCTGAGAACATCACGGAATTCTGGCAGGTGATGTGCTTCATAGTGCAGGTGGAACAGAGGATCATTCCAGGACTGCAGCAATGTGAGCAGCAGCTTGACAGTCTCTTTTGGCTAAGCAGTCACATCAGAGCAATCACATTAAAATAAGCAAGCTACAGCTGGTTAACAACATGTGAATTTTGCTCTGTGAGTCCAAACTAAAGATTTTTTTGTTACTCTTGGGTGTATGTAAAGTCTTTTGTAGATCATAAAAGGTGTAAAATGTAAAATGTAAACAATTGGCTTACACCTTGCTACAGTAATATGAACACACAAAACTAGCAAACTGATATCACTACTTTTTCTAATGAGAACTCTAATCAGTGACCTTCAGTTTTCTTTTCCCCCTGAAATTCTATTAATTTAAAATCATATTAAAATTCTGATTATGGAGGGAAATTAAAGGAGCACGATTATTACAGTAAAATGTTAGCGCTTGTTATGGTTTATACATTGTGTTAACTTGAGAAGTCTAGAAGCTTAAGTAACTCAGCAGCTCTACATCCTGGGGTGTAGAGCACAAGCAGTTACTGTTCACTGTGTCAATTTGAGAAGGTCAGAAGTTTAACTGAGAGACTCAGCAGGGACCCAGGGTTTACTTTGTAAATAGCCTCATCCTGTGCAAAGGAAGGCAAGGAGATTTGTGAAGCTACACTCACCCTGGAGGGAGGGGGTGTCCTGTGTACAATATAAGGGAGAAAAAGAGGCTTGCTCTGGCCCCCTTTTACTCTGGCTGCTTTTGCTGGTGCTGCCTTGAAGTGTTGCCCCAGTGCCATGCCACCCTGCCTTGGAGCCAGCTGATTATGGACTGAAACCTCCAAAAACTGTAAGCTAAATAATCCTTTCCTTCCCTAATTTTAGGCATCAGGTATTTTGCCTCAGCAATGAGTGAAAAGTAACCAAGACAGTACTTGTTACATGATTAGGTGTTGACCTGTAGACTGTGTGTTGATCAGAACGGAGGTCAGAATTGCACCCCTGAGAAATGTGATATAGCATTTTACAGGTCATGCACAGTGAGGCAACTTTCAGTGTAGACATATGTGAAGGCGGCAGAGTGAGTGAAGCGTGAAGGAGTAGGTGTTAGAGAAGCAGAAGTTCAAAATGAAAGAGAGTTGACAGTTTGGATGGTATGATTTAGATTAGGCAGAGTTTAATACTGTAAACGGCTATCCGTGCAGGAGTCACTAGTAACCTCTGGAAAGTGAAACCGCATCTGCATCTCTTACAGATATGTGTGAATGTCAGTTCAGTTTAGACTTCCTTCCCTATAGGATCCTGTGCACGTTCCTAGCTACAAGTATTTGGTTAAGTAATATCATCTGGTTGCACAATTCATGGATCTCCATAATCTTTACAAAGCATTTCTTTTTGTGTATAGTTTATTAGCTACATAATACAATTTTTCTTTGATTGGTTAATCTTCCTGAATTTTTCTCTGCACACATAACTACTATTAAAATAGTCACAATGCCTCCGAGAGTGTATGCCATTGCAAAGCAGTGCAATCGCTCAGCCTCAGTTGTTCTTGTGGGGCTGGGGTAGGACGCACCTGCAATGTCAGAGCCTGCTCCTTCTCGGCTGGAAAGGTGATGGAAACCGTGTGGCACTTGCTCCTGGCTGGCAGAAAGAAGAATGGGTCTTGTGAATACTTTTTTTCCTGGAATGATGAAGAACATTCAGTTAGTTGGTATTTGGGAATTAAAATAATGAATCTTTTTTACCAGAATGTTAATACATTTGATGTATGTGCAGTTTTTTAAAAAAACAATTAGAGTTGCATAAATACTGAACTAAAGAATTATGAAATTAATGCTAATTTTAATTATTTCTATAATTTCATTGTTTTTAAACTCACTTTTCTAACCTCCCAACCTCTTCTTTGCCATGCCTTTGTGTCTGCCCCTTCCTGTAACTATTTGAAAAACAGACACAGAAAATAGCAAAAGTACAAAATGTTTAACTGTTTTATGTGTCAGTTCTCAAGTATTTGAACCAGATACAAAGATGTGTATGCATCTGTATTTACCTCTTTAATCTTATGTTTCTTGTTGGTCCACACTGATATTCTTTCTATAATTGAATGCTAGTTATAATTTCTTTTTGTTACCTCAATCCACACAAAATTCAAAATATAAATTTTATTCTGAGAAAATGGGTTATAGAATAGAGCAAAACATTTTAGGAAAGTATAAGTAAAAAATACAGAGACTCATACTAGGCCTAAATTGTGAAAGTTTAAAGTGATTACTAGGAAGATTTGGAAGATAAAAGGTAGTCAGTCGAAGGTGAAAAATGAATGACTCAAAGTTATCCTTCTTTATGGCAGAGTATTACTATTACAGAGTATTATGCATAAATAACACATTTTATTTATCTATTTATTGTAGGAAAATGGATAAACTTTGAGACCATAATGTTAAGTAGCATAAAACAAACATACAAGCTTAAATGTTACCAAGTTTTTCATATGAAAAGCTTAATATATAAAGTAATAATTATGAAATATACAACAGGTAACAGAACACACAGAGACAAACAGAGAGAGAGAGAGAGAGAGAGAGAGAGAGAGAGATTATTATAATCCAACACAGACAATTCACCCAAAAGTGTACTTGACAGTACAATTACGTTATGTGTTTTATATGTGCTTTGGCCCATTATTCTGGTTCCTAATCTGTATATATGACAGTTAAATTTGCAAGGCCTTATAAATAAATGAATCTGATAATGGCAAAATAGGAAGGAATGGAGGAAAGAGAAAAAGGAATTGAAATGTGTTAGGTACATGGATCCATTCCCTACAATGAATGCACTCACTATGTACTGCAAACATGTACTAACAAAACTTAAAAAAGGAACCCCTTCCAAAAAGAAAGTGGAAAATGAAAAAAAAATAAATGAGTATAAAACCTGTGAAATTATATATTTCTCACAAACACTGGGTGATGTTCTGTAAGGAGGTCCTTTGTTGTACTAATCCTTGCTCTGTTGTCTACTCCTTCACTGACAGGAGAGATAACAGACAACATTCAAGGTAACTGTGAGGGTGAGAAAAACCTATTTCCACTTCTAAATAAGCTCATCTGTTGTAATTATGAGCTCCAACACTCGAAATCTTCCAGCAAATGTTTGTTCCATTTTGGTGTTTCTGAAAATAATTTATTTTGGCTCTTTCCCCCCTCACATAAATTTGGTTTAGTTGAATTCTGTTCAGTCCACCCTGCCGACTGCCTTCCTGTCCTCCCTTCTTGGCTTTGTGCAGTGCCGAGTGAAGCAGGTCCCACGACTCACCCTTGCGTGCGAAAACAAGAGCTCAGTGCTCTTCTTCAGCCCCGCCTAAAATCATTAATGTCAGGTATTCAGATTTCTAAAAATTAAGTGAATCAAGGGGAAACTTTAAAATTCATTACATTCTTTGACAATCTGAGATTTCACAAAATTTTCCCCCTTTCCTTGTTCTGTTTTGTTTGGGCTGATGCCTTCTTTAACCTTTAACCTATTAATATGCATTATTTGAAATTTGGTTGAGGAGTTCTTCATGTTTAAATGGTAGTTTAAACGAATTGTTGGTGAGAAGTCTCCACCAGGGAAAAGCAATAAAGTGAGGTACTTACAAAAGTCTGCAACAATTGTGAAGAAAATGTATGCATGTAGAGAGAGAAGATGATAGCCCTATCAATCAGGCGTCTGCGTATCACCCAGCATGTGGACTCCTTGGGACAGTCAGGCTGGGCGGCCTCGTTCTTCCAAATGAGCTGACTTGACATGAGGAGTAGCAGTAGGAAGGACCCTGTTCAAACAAAGCCACTCTTAGATGATCTGTTTAGCTGAAGTAATCAAAAGCAATCGTCGTCAGGAAAACCTTAACTCTCCCTGCTGAACTCGGATGCCTAATTTGGTGCGGTAATAGCTGGGTTTGGAAATAAAGCAACACCTTGCACTGTATACATTTAGCACAGACATAAAGTTTGAGAAGTGGGTGAATTCCTGTATTTTTTGAGATATGCCATTAATTATGATCTTGGGGTGTTTAAATCTCTTCAAATTTTTTGATATTTTGGAAATGTGTAGATTTTCGGCAGTCAGACATTCTAGGAGAGTGTAATTTCTAACTCATTGTCTGCATTTTCAACACTGATCTGACAAGAACTCCACAGCTTATCTGTTTATTTTGTCTTTATATTTAATATGTATATACATGATTTCCTTTGTTGCTAATATTGAATATGAAGAGAATTCAGTCATAAAATGATGTCATGTCCTGAATCTGCCAACTCATCATGATGAAGTCACACTGTGCACACCTGTGAGTTCTCAGTCTGTGTCTGTCCAGCAACGACCACATCAGTGGTCTCAAGGTGCAAACATTGCGGATGTTGTTACCATTACATGTGAAGTACTCTTCGTCGTGAGTTGTAGGATAATGGGGACCCTTAAAGCTTGATTTTATACATTTTCTGGCTCTGTAAAATGCCTATTTTAGGAAGCTTTGACGATAATCAAAGGTCTTTATGAATCTATTTTGGTAGATGGAAAGAGTCAGACCTCTAACGTTTCAATAATTTACTCTCAAAAAGAAAGAAATTACATGTTCTACCAAATTAAAATCACCTTTTACCTTCAGTGACGCTATTTCAGAAAATTTCTGATATAAAAATGTGAGAATCATTAGACTGTATTCCATAAAACCTTGGATAATTGCAATTGAAAATCTCAAAGTTAAAAATGAGCAAATATTAAAGATTTATGTATGAAAAATACCTAAACACAGATACCTGTAACAACTAAACAAAACTCAAATATTTTAATATGCAATGTAACTAACTAGCATTCTGGTTTGAAATCTAAAATATTGTGTCATAATTGATATTATAGACTTTTACATTTCCATTGTAATAGTTTCAAGACTCTCGTTTTGTATGTTTTGTAAGTAGCCAAAGAAATATATTATGTACACATGAAGTAAAATGGGCTTTGCAGATAGAAAAATGGGGATAACCACTGTATGTAATTGATTACAAATTCTTTCTCTCTGATCCCATTCATCTGCATATTTATCATCTTAGGGATATTCTCAGCCTAAAATGTGATAAAATAGACAACTATTTTTGTTTCTTATATCATCAGAAATATTCTGGTTGTTATTGATTTATCATTCCTACAAATGTCACCAAGAAAGCAAAGGTGATTAGTAGTAGTCTGCTTTTCCTTTTGTAAAATCATTTCTTAAACTACACTGGCAAAGCGATATGAGATTCACATCTTCTATCATTGCCTGCACTGTGCCTACAGAAATGAAAGTTTCAGTAGTTTGACTTAAATTTTCCAATTTGTGTAACCTGCCCGAGAACTAGACCATTAGTTTCTGCTTTCTGGAATTATTAGAGATTGCACTCATTGAGTCTTATGGTCTTATATTAGCCCACAGTTTCTTAATCTCAGCATTCATGCCTTTTTGAGCTTAATCATTTCTTGTTTTGGGATCTGTCCTGTGCACTGGAGAATGATTTACAGCATCCTGTCTCGTACCACTTAATCACCACCAACATCCGCCCTGTGCCTCCTTTGCCTCCATTATGACAATATAAAATGTCTCCAGCCATTGTTGCATAAAGGAAGATTCTCTACTTGAAGACCACTGAACTACTCTATTATACTCTGTGCATTTGCTTTCCAGAGCAATAATTGTATAGATCTTCTAAACCTTGTAAACCTATAAGTTTTTTTATTAGCTAAAATCTTACACTGACTCATGGAGGAGGAGTGAAGCAAAGAACACTGTGATGTCGAGCTTACCTTTCCCCTTGCCATGCGTGTTGTTGATCATGATGGGAAGAACACTTGATTGGAGAAGGCCCGGCAGTCCCCTGTCCAAATTCAGTTGTTCTTTAATAAAACTCTTGAGATTTTTATAAATACATTTAAGGAAATGTTCTCCTTTCTCACTGCGGGGGAATGATGCCATAGCAGGGACACAGTGTTAGCCTTATCTGTTGTCAGATTGGGCACTCAGCAGTGACTGTAGAGAGGTCAGCCTTGATGAGTGGAAGTCAAGGCTGTCGATCCCATACATAACTTTCCCTGTCACTATCATCTTTTTATTTATGAGCCCATTTGGCAATGATAGGAATAGCTAAGGACACAGCTTAGTGTTATCCATAAAATGGATCTTCCCATACACTTGATTATTAAAGTCCTCATCTTCTGAGGTTACTTTATTATAAGCATTTACATGGAGCACACATTTCCTAATATTCTTCACCCACTTGGAGTAGTCTGTTCACATCCTGCTTCCTTAAATGTCTTTGCCACCAACCTTCTAGTCATGTTCTTTCAAAGTCCCTGTTCATTTTCCCAGACTGTTGGTTAAAGCCTGAGTTACTATACAGTCACACATCTGGTTATTTTTCCTACCAAGTAAAATGAATAGCCAAGTACACTCCACAGTTCTTCCTACTGAGAAGATATCCCCTCATCACTCTCCTTTAGTGATGTTCCGGAAAGGGACTGGAGTGTGCCACGGTCCAGCCGGGCTAGGTCCACAGAGTCCCCGAAGGTGGCTGAGCGTCGGTGCGTGGAGAACAGACACACAAACAGCTCAGAGACTGCGTGAATCTGCTTCGTTTATTGCTTCTACTACTACGATTGCTAGTACTACTACCTTGTAAGCTCTAACAGAATAATTTGTACTTTCTTTTTGGCAAGGGTTGAAAGTTTAGATAACAAGAATGAGATCAACAGGTGTTTTTATGGTTACATGGTTTCTATGGTTACATGTTTTGTCAGCCTACATGATTTGTCAGCATAGGCAGAAAGTTTATACTTAAAGACCTTGAAGCATGTTTTGGCTACTAATAGATTACTGATTGGTTTTTAATTAGTTGAATCAAGTTTCTCTATTTACCTACGGGAAAAAATCTTAGCAATTGCTTTAAAATATCAATCTTGATTGAGGGAGGTCTAATGTACTATAGGGGGTCAGATTGTTCTAAATGCTCTATTGTGGTAGCCTAGCTAAAAGCCTGAGAAACACAAGACCATATTCAGCCATGACTCAGCCCTCCAATCCCCCTGTGATGTTCTCACGGCCGCAAGGATGTGTTATTTACCTTGTCTCTCTTAAAAGACAAAACATAGTAGCATGTCGGCCTCTCTGCATGGAGGTTCCCAGGCAGCCCCAGCCAGATGGTCATTATTATTATCATTAAAGGCTCTCAAACTTTTACTCTGGCCTTGGCCTTGTTGGTCTGAGTCGGTGTCAGACCACTACACCATTAATTGTAGAAAAACATTGTATTAACTATCCTTTTGTTCTTAGGGAGTCTGTACTTTATTTACTGATTTTGTGCATGGAAAAGAAAGAAGAGAAATTTTCCGAACTGGATGAGAGCACAAGTTAACACAATAGTTCCCGAGAACCATTAACCCATTCCTACAAAGCCAATTTTTATGCTGCGGCCTTTTCTTAGAAAATGTCCTCCTTCCATGTTTGGACTTTGTCAGCAGAACATGGGTCTATTTTCTTTCATGCTTGGACTTTGTCAGCAGAACATGGCTAGAAAAGGACACGGCAGGAGTGCTACAACTTTCCACTTTAAGGAAGAACTTCCCTAATATGTGGAGCTATCTGTTAACCAGGTCTTAGTTCTCTCTTGCACTGTCAGCTGACCATGAGGTCCACATTGTGGAGCCATAGGTGCACACTGGGTCGAAAAAGACAGCAGAACAGGAGTAAAGCCCATGGCATTCAGCCACTTCATGTAAGTTTCTTGTGTGTTCTGGACATGCTCAGTCCCAATCATAATATATGCCACTTCCATTTAATGATCCACTGTTACAGTGTATATCTAACTTTATGGCTAGGCAGGTCAATTAACATTCAGTCACCATGATCAGTTTAGGTTGCATGATAACCTGGTGTCCCATGGTGAAGCATTCAGTTTCCACTAAGACCCAGTAGGAGGCCTAGATCTGTTAACCAAAGGAGAATAATTGTCTGCAGAAGATGGCAGAGACTCATCCCAAAATCCTAAGGGCCTCTACTGTGATTCACTTATTGGACCTGCCAGATGCTTTAAACTGTATTATTATTTTCCACTTATGCCTCTAGTACCATTGGATCATATGGCCCAAACTGGCAGAGGTGCCTAGAACTGTAGCAAAGCCTTTTGTTCTTGGCCTCACTGAAAACTAGTAGCTTTCGGAGTCACTCAGTAAGTTGACTAGAGTAAAATGTTTAGGTAAGAAATGTGTTACCTCCAAAATCTAAATAGGCTATCTAGGCATTATGTCTCTTTCTTGATTGTAGAAACTGCCCAACAACTTTTCCTCCACCTAGAAGGACTATCTCTTCATTTACCACACCACTGGACTAGAGATTTGATTGAAATAAAGCACCTGGATTTTAGTTTCATTTATTTTCCAACTTCTGCTAAACAAATGATTTACCAACAAGTCTCAGAGTTGCTATCTCTTGCTTAATTTGTCCAAACAGCAAAAGTCAGTGATGTAATGGATGAGTGTGCTATCTTGTGGAAGAGAAAGTTGGTCACGATGCCTGCAACCAAAGTTGTGGCTGGGCTGGAGAACTGATATACACTTGAGGCAGAACAATGAAGGTGTACTACTGGTCTTACCAGCTGAAAGAAAATTGCTTCTAGTGAGTCTTATGGGTAGCTGTGCAGAAAATCAAATAGCTGCATGCCAGGTACCAGGCGATATGTTAATCTAATCAAGCAAGAAAAAAAGATCTAGGATAGAGGCCATGATTGGATTCACCACTTGATTAAGCTTATGGGCTAGTTTATTTTTGCTCTCAAAGATTGATTTATCTTCTGTATAGGCCAAATAAGAGAATGAAATAGTGCTGTGGTGAAGTAACTCAAGTTGTTGACTGTTGTACTAATCGTGGCAGTACCTCCAGGAAAGCTATACTGTTTTTCATTTACTATTTTTCAAGGAAGAGTTTTTTGTTTGCCTTTTCTAACCATAGTAGCCCTCATTCCACCAGCAGAGACTTAGTGTTGGAATTCTTACATGCAGTAAATATAATTATCCCAAGAAGCTGCTCAGTCCAAGAAGATGGAAATCACAGAAAAAGGGATTAAAGAAGCAGCACTCATACAAGGCTGAAGGCGTGATGACCTGGAAACTTCATGGAGAACTGCGGTGATGGTTCTGCATTGGAAGGCAGAAGGAGCTGGAGTTTGATGGCCACAGGTGACTGCAGCAACAAAGATGCACCTGTACCTATTCCAGCAGAAAGGAGCTTCAAAAAAAAGTGTCAGTTTGCTTCTTTTCCTTTAATTCCATTCAGGCTACAAGCTTGTTTAATGGTACCATCCACAACCAGAATAGTAACTCCCTCCTTAGTTCGCTGTCTGACTAGCTAATCATCTCTAGAAACACTCCACGCACATACCCAGAAGAGTGCTTACTAACCTGTAAATCAATTGTAACCTTTTAAATTGTAACTAAGAAATGCTACACAAGTACTAGACATTTCATTTAATAAAAGATAAATAAAAAGGAAATATGAACAACAAAACTATAGATTTAATTCCTCCTAAGAATTTTTTTTTTACCATGAAACATTACAACCTGGAGAGTAAATTGAACCAACTTTTACCAAAATATTGTATTCATTTGGGATTTTAAAAATTATTATGTTTGCAATGCATGTTTACTTTCATTTTGGAAGTTGTATATATGACTATTGAAAATATTCTGCCTGTAAAGATTTAGATCTATAATGTCTTTTGATAGCCTTGTGTTCAGAGGTGGGGCTTTGGAATGTGATTGGATATTTGGGGTGCTATACTTAACAATTGAGTGACTCACAGGCAAGTTCATTATATGCCGTTAGGAGATAGGACATGGCATCAATAAGCTGTCACTGGGGGCGTGTATTTTTCTCCCTGTACCCAATCTTTTCCCTCCTTTTCCTAGCTGTCATGGGTCAGCAGCTGTTTTCCACCATGAATTTCCACCATGCCACTTCTGCCTTCTACCCAGTCAAGTAGAAACTGAATCCTGTGAAATCAGGAGCTAAAATGAACTTCTTTTTCTTTAAGTTATAGGTATAAGGTATTTTGTTCCAATGTGGGAAAGGGACAAATATAATACTTAATTAAAAGACACAAGCATAACAAGCCACATGTTTTATGATTTCATCTTCATAAAATGTCCTGGATAGGCAAGTGTATAAAAATAGATTATGGGCAAGAATTCCCAGGAGGCAGGGAGTTGTGGAAAAAAGAGTGACTGGTAAATGAGTGTAGGGTTTCCTTGTAAGTTGATGAAAGTATTTTGGAATTTAATAGTGTTTATTTCTGTATAGCTATGAATATTCCCCAAATTTGAATCACACCCTTTAAAATGTGGTGAATGTCAATGTCCTCTGACTAAAGGAAATCCTAAAACAAAAACAAATTAAAAAACACTGGTACCATTAACAAGGACTGTAAATGTAACAAGCAGCACAAAATCTATATTAGCAAGTAACTCTAAAATTATGATGAAAAATGTTATTGGATTCTTCTAGAATAGTTAAGAAAAGACTCAAGGTTCACCTATGCTTGGAAGACATTTCCTTAAAAATTTATGTGGTCTAGGTAGGCATATCAACAAGATGTGGTATAAAAAAAATCAATGAAATATAAACTAAAAGTATCTAAAAGGTACAGATATCATTGGTTTGTTAAAATGCTTTGCTTAATACATGAGGGATCAGCAAATATATATCCTAAGTACAAAAAAATCCAAAGAAGATACAAAAATACTATTCAGAGAAATTGAAATGATGTGTTAATGGAAGAAAACCTCATTTCATTAGAGTGTGAGAAGGAAGAAGATTGAACATGTACTTTACATGATATTGTACATATTTAAGAGCAAGTTAGACAATAAAAAGTACAGATAAGAAGAACTCAAAGTCAATCAGTGTGGGAATTATAGCCATACAGTTTTTTGCTATGATAGTCAGGTGAAAAAACGGGCTAAAGAGGATTCAGTAACTAAGATGATTTTCACTGTGGACATTTCCTGGCCTCAGCTTGTTCATGGCACAGTGAGTGAATTACAATTTTGTTATAGTCCAACTAAAATCTAGTTGGCCATTTAGAATCAAAACAGTTTTTCGTGGAGAGTAAATACTAACTGAAAATTCACACACGTTTTATATGGGTCTTCAAGAAAGACAGCTTGAGCCACAGAGCTGAGACCCATGAAGAGCGGAAATGATGATGAGTAACAGAAAATTATACATGTGTTAATGGATTGGTCTTGGAAACGAGATCCGCGCGATGGCTGCCAGGGTGCGCTCAGTCACGGTTTGAGCACTGCTTCTTCTCGGGAGTGGGAAGAATGCAACCCTGTACACCAATGCAGCCCTAGTCTCACCGTGTTCTTGTTTTCATATGTATTTTTCAGTTTAATATTTGTATTCAGTCACTCAGATATGGATTCTAATAAAGTGTAATGCAAACTTTATCTTCAAAGGGAGGTGTTACACACTCAGATTGCTATGGAAAAAATTATACATTACTCCCAAAGAAGATTAGTTTTGACTTTGTAATCATAATGAATCTACATAACAGTTACTTACAAAGTATGCTATGCATTTAACTATCCAGACATTGAATGGATTTTATTTCCTCTTTGTAATAGAAATGATTAGTCTTATGAGGGTTACCAAGATAAATTGGTAGTAAGAATTCATTAAACATATTATTCATAGTACTTTTTAATAGAGTATTGACTTCATCTGTTTCCACACAAAGAGATGGGAACCAGTGATTGTGGATAAAGTTAATGTGATTCTTTCAAGTACCATTTTGGCATATACACCAATGTTTAATGGAGAAGATATTCATGTTTCTAAAAAGTTGCTTAAATGTTTACTAATTTTCTAGTCTTAATTTTTCTC
Source organism: Dasyprocta punctata (assembly GCA_004363535.1). Classification (NCBI taxonomy): domain Eukaryota; kingdom Metazoa; phylum Chordata; class Mammalia; order Rodentia; family Dasyproctidae; genus Dasyprocta; species Dasyprocta punctata. The sequence continues at coordinate 3,683 of RJWM01011649.1, read as the reverse complement.
CCAGTTGCAACTTTCCCCAGAACTCACCATCTAATGAAAGAAAATCATTGCAACTAATTCTGACCAACTTTATTGGTAGCTTAGCTGAACAAGCAGTAGGTGTTACATTTTCAGTTGTTTCTGGACAAGTTGCCCCTTGATATTAAAAACTTTGAAAAAGAACACAGAAAATTTAGGGTTTTTCAAGTATATTGTTTGCTTTCAAGTATATTGTTTACCTAGGGAAATATTACTTGCTATGTTAAGAACATGGATGCTATTTTCCTTGCACGCTACACTGGAACTTTATGCCTTATCAGACCCCTAGGTGAGATAATGTGGTATAAAACAGTAAACTTTACAACAAATGATGATCATAAAAATGAAAACAAGGAAAAATGAAAAACATACACAAACTTTGTACCTTAGACATATAAGTGTCACAAATAGTTAATAGGCAATTATATAAAATGGAAAAAAATCAACAGACAACCTACAAGAATACACAAATTTCAGTTTGATTAATTTTTACACAGAACACCTAAAGTATGTTCAAAGCAAAAATGGCAATGCTAAATTTCTTAAATTAAAAAATATCCACTCTTAAAAATATACTGTTTAGGTGATGAAAAGATGGGTGACAAACTGAAAGAATTTACAAAATAAATATCTGAAGAATTTACATGCAAGCTGTACAAAGAAGCTGTAAAACTAAGCCATCAAAAAATAAATTACTAAATTTTAAAAAATGGAAAAACATATGAGCAGACAAACATATAGGTAATTTATTTTAGGAATAATTTTGTAAAATATGTTGAATATTAAGCAATTATGAGAAAAAAGAATCCATTGTTCTTGAAAGAAAAGCAAATTAAAACGGCACTGAGATATGTTACAATCTATTAGTGTGGTTGCAATGAAAGATTGATGAGCACAGTTGTTGGCAAGAATGCAGAACAAGACAAATGCTGATTCATTCACTGGTAGGAATGCAGAATGTTACAGATAGTTACAATTGTCATGTTATTATAAAGCCATTCATTTTAGTGACTTAAGATTCTGCAAATGTATCATTTTATATTTATTCAACTGATGTGAAAATAGGTAACACACAGAACAGCAAGAAAATTTATGTAGCAATTTTATTCACAATAACTGAAACTCAGAAGGAACTAAGATGTACCTCAGTAGGTAAATGGATAAACAAAATGTTACAGGAGGTAGTGACCCTGGAGGCAGGAGCAGAAGATGAAAACCGAAATTTTGGGTTTGCACACAGGACAAATTATGGTTGGCATTCATATGGGTTTCAGAAACATAAGGAAGGCTTTGGATATGGGTGCATGATATGGAGGCACCTGAGGAGAAATATGGCTTTAGGCAAAGAACAGAGAAATACCCCAAAGCTACCAAGAGTTGGAAGAATACGGGATGAAGTTGCTTCAGGGTAGAAGTGAAGTAACTCTGTAACTAGAATGTTAGACTACAAGGATTTGCCATAGGCTGCATGAACAAAGGATTCAGACACATGAAGGAAGATCAAGGACAGAAACGTGCGGAAAGACTTGCACCACAGGCCCAAGTCAAGGTCGTAGCCTTTTAAAAGCTGAGATTGACGGCACACAGAAGGGACAGGAAAATTTGACATCAGACATAGGCAGATAGTCACATAGCATAGTGGCCTTTCAGAGAATGCCTAGCTACAGGTAGAATGGTGGAGGCATTGGAGAAAGAAAGATACGCCCTTAAGGCAAGACAGAAAACTCAGGAAGAAATGCACGGAATGCCAGAGAAATCAATGTTCAGAGAAAACTGGCAGCTTTGAGTAAATACAATAGTATAGAAAAAAGACAAAATCAATCTTGTCAGTTTCTGTCTCAAATATTAAAAAATAACAACAAAGAATATAGAAAAAAGTAAACAGTAAAAGTAACATCAGAGGACAAACAATAGTAAAAATGTAAAATCAACATTTGTAAAAATGTTTAAAGGATAAAATATTTTCATGAATTAATAAAATTTGTAAATTCTTAGGAAATTTGCTTAGGAAGACAAAAAACAACTACTATCAAATAACTACACAAGGTAACAGGGTAACAGCGGAAATGAAAACACAAGTAACTAATATCAAAAATTAAAATGAAGACATTATTTTCAGATTCTGTAGGCTTAATTTAGACCCTAAGAGGTTTTGTATAATATTCAGAAATAAAAATTTGAACACAAGAATCAAAATACTTAAAACTAATTCATAAAACACACAGATAACATAAATTAGAAAAAGCCCAACAAACTAAATTGAATCAATTTTTGAAAAATGAAACCAAAAAAACCACCAAATAAAAACCTTCAGAAAGAATAGTTTGTGTTGTCATTGTTTGTCTGATCATTTTTTATGCCTAGACTTCATAACTTGAACAACTACTTCTAAGATAACAATATGTAACATACTGACTAGTATTGATTCCTTACTGTTTGTTTTTGAAATTCTGTATTACTTCTACCTTTTTTCTGTTTTTAATAAGAAAACTTTCAGCAAGCAAAATTTTACATGTAGAATTATTAATTATTTCCAATTTATAAGGAGGAAACCACTCAAATATCCCAGGTTTTCCCAAAGTGGAAATAAAACCATGGGATTGTTTTGTTTTGTTTTGCTTTGTTTTGTTTGAGAAGGGTCTTGTCATTTAGTGCAGGCTGGCCTTGAACTCACTTATGTAGCCCAAGTTAACCTCAAACTTTCAGCAATCCTCCTGCCCCAGCCTCCTGAGTGCTGGTATAACAGGCATGTGCCATCATGCCGGCAAGCATGGAATATTTTCAATTGTTTATATGAAAGCATGACTACCTTGCTGGCACAAGTAAACAAGGACATTACAAAGGAAACTATAGTCACCATTTTTAGACATACATTTTAAGTAAATGTTATATGAATCAAAGTACAAATAAAAACACAACAGATCAATAACATGGGATATGTAGGAGTGTTTCATAAAAAAGCCATATAAAACCTGAAGTTGGGATAAAATTACAAGAAAATCAAAGATCATTTAGATTAAATGATAGTAAACCTTTGATAAAATTTATCTAGTTATCAACATATTGTAGAAGAATGACAAAAATAATTTATCTGATTTTGCATAAAATGATCCTATAACAGAAAACACAAGATTATTGAAAGCATTCATCCCTAGGAATTGACTATATAAAAGATTCCTTCACTCACTATTTCTGGTATTGTATTTAGGATGTAGTCATGAAAATAAAACAGCAACAAAGAAAAAATTTAAAGATACATTTTTAACTAATCTCTCACTATGTGCGGTATACAAACAAATAATCCAACAACCCCCAAATTATTCCCATTGATCACTGAATTAAGCAAGTTACTGGATACAATATTAACTTAAAAAATCAGTTGGATTATATGTGACAGGAAGAAATAACTAGAAAATAAAAGTTGAATAGTGTCAAATTTATATAGTTTCAGTGTATTTTGTTGCTTCGATGCTGGACTAGTGTGTCTATTTGCATAACTTTTTATTGATCTGTGTTTTTACATTTACCTTATATTTGTTGCATTTTTTGAAAGAAATTGTATACTTTTTAATCAATAAATAAAAGGCATTTTATTTAAAAAAGACAAAAAAGTAGATTGGGAAACAATATCAAAGAAATTAATCAAAAAGGAGAAATCATTCACA
>RJWM01011648.1:0-58988 GCA_004363535.1 Dasyprocta punctata | reverse complement strand
AGTGAGACTCTGTCAAGGGTAGAGCCCCAATACATGCAGCTTCTGGAGGACTGGCCCAAAAGATTGAACCCCCCCCGGAAAAAGTCATATTTCATCTAGGATGAAGTTTTCACCCCATAAACCCTGATTAACAATGTTTTGTTGCCTAAAGAGAAGAAATTAGAGCAGAGATGGTTCCACACATGTCAGGAGGGTCTATTTCCTCTCTGTACCCAGGATGTTGAAGTGTTCACATTAGGCAGAGTAAGGTAAATTCATTTTTATTCCTTGATTCCTATTTTCTCAAATTTTAAGATCATTTTCTCATGGAGAATACCAACTTTTGGATGTGAGTATCATTCAGTCAAGCTGGAATGAAATCTTGGCACCATAATAGGTTCATGTTTACACCTACTTCAGTTTCCAAGAAGCATCCAACCGAGAGAAAACGTTTTGATCAGGAATTTCAGTAGGAAGGCCAAAATCTCTAGTGAAAACACATCTTCTGTGAGGGATTACATCAGAGGGCATATGACAGCCCACCTGCAATTAGGAATAAACATAAAAGAGTTCAATTCAGTTCAGCAGACAGCTGTGGGGTGTCTGCTCTGTGCCAAGGACTAGGGTAGAGGCAGGAGTGCAAAAACCAACAAAATAGTCCTCAAGGGGCTTGTGGCCTCATAACCAGTCTTACATTAAAAATTCAAACATTTTTAGTACCTTTGACCCAAACAGAGCATAGCTAAAATCACCAGGATTCGATTCACGTGAAATCACTGATTTGCTTTAGAAATTCTCATGTAGCAGGTTATAGGAACAGTATGTTGAAAAATGCCATCAAATGTAAAGCATAAAGTAATATTGTATTTCAGAGTATTTCCCTGGTTACTTTGATTCTTTTCTAAGGTTCTCTTTCTTCAAATCAATCGATTTAAACACCAGTAAGATGATGCCAGGTAGACTGATCCTGAACAATGGACTTGAGTCTAGTTTAAATTTAAACAGAATAAGAGCCACAGAGGATGTTGTACCAAATTGTTAGGCTCCATACTGGGTTATGTGTTTACTAAAAATAGATATTTCTTACAATTTTTGGGTGCTTTGAGTTGGCATAAATGAGTAGAACTACTTAATAAAGTAAATTCTGCCAACAGTTAATTTGACACAGAGTAATCATGAAATGCCTAATGTTATCTATAAATTATAAGCAGTTCATAAATAACCATATTAAAATTACTTCTATATGGTTAAATCAAGGTCAGATTTTGTTTTTACTGGATTCCTTTTTGTTCTCCCTTATCTGAAAATAGCCTCAAGAGCAAACAGTTGCTATGTCCTACATTCAGGGTGAGATTCTGTTCACCTCACTGCTCTTGCCCTGTGGACAAACCCAGCAAGGGGTGGCTGCATCCCTAAGTGCCGCTAAGAACTGAGAGGAGGGTAGTGAATCTCACGACGGTCTTTTGGATGTTGGCGCCTGAGAGGTTTAGAGAGGAGGCACAGACAAGGGAGAGCGCGGCAACCCATGCGGCTCCTGAGGTTCTTGGGGTGAAGGACTGTGAGAGGATGAGAAAAATAAAGAAGAGACAAAGCTGGGGTCAGGTGGAGCCCTTATCCTCCTGATGGGAGGGAAGGTTCTGCTCAACCAATGCAGGACTTTATTTATATACCGGGAAGGAAGATGTCAATTTCAGCCCCTCCGCCTAGAAACCCACTGCTTGGATTGTCTAGCAGCTTGGTGTTTTTCTGGGCCGCAGCAACTTTTTCACCTGCTTGACCCCGGTGCTCTTTGTTTTTTGGTAGGGTCGTGCCTGGGCCATGCCCTTGGTTGGTTTCCAGCTTCAAGGGCTCCCAGCAGGAGAGGAGCTCGGGTCAGGGAGCTCTCCTCACCGGGCCTGGCTGGGAGTGGCAGAGGACCGTCGCTGGCCAGCGCATCTGCTTCTCCCCGAGCCTCCCCGCCCCGCCGCCGAGTGCTCAGCAGTGGCGTCCCAAAGTCTCGCTTCCTCTTGCTGTCCTAGACCGTGTGTCTGTGTCCCGAGGGGACAGCAGGGCTCCCTCAGTGCCCCCTCCTCCTCAGGGCAGCCGCCGTCTGGAACGTGCTCATTCCCCACCTCTAGTGGGTGGTGTGTAACTCGGACAATACCTTATTTCACTTTTGTTTTTAAACTTTCATATAAATGTAGAATTTTTCCAGTGAGAGTCCAGCAAGAGACAGGTCCCACATTCAAAACAGGCTAGCTCGAGGATTTTTTTCCTGGGGATTTTTCACAAAGGCACGGGAACTACAGGGGTAGGTGCAGCCGTCCAGGAGGACTTACTGGAAGCCAGGTCTGTGAGCAAGGCGGGCACTGTTACCAGGCTGAGTCACTGTGATCCTCTCCCTTGACAGGAGCAATGACAGGCGGAGGGACGCAGGCTGCCCTGTGGGGAGGCAGCTACAGGACCCCATTTCCTTCTCTCCTTTCCGGCTCCTTTCCCTCATGGACTGCACCTAACTGTAAGCAGAGACACAAAAAGTCACCTGTATATTCTGTTCAAGTCAAGGTCGGAGGGCAGGAGAGAGGGCCAGAGTGGTTTTAGGTGAGGAATGGGAGACGGAGAATGCATAGCACACACATGGATTTTCCTGTTTATAAGCCTTCTATCTACCCACAATCCTATTCTTCCAATCTCTAATTTCTTCTTCAGCCTTTCCTGGTCACACTTTCTAAAATTTGAGGACCTCCTCTAGAAACTTTGTATCTTCTTTCTCTGTTTGATACCCCCCCAGCTTAGCAGTTACTACCTTTCAGATAATGTGTGTAATGATCTTGTTTGTTGTTTCTCTTTCTCATTAGAGTGTAAGACTTAGGAGGGCAGGAATTTTTGGCTCTTTCATCACCTTTGTGTCTCCAAAATAGAAAAAGCTGTCACTTAGTAGGTACTCAGTTAATATTTCTGGACCAAATCAAACAGTGCTGATATATGGACAGGTAAGTTCTTCCTTTGAAGAGTATGCTTTCTCTCTAGCTCTCTTGCTCCTTGCTTGTTGCTAGATTAACAAAAGCAAAATGAAGCAGAGGGAGAAAGTATGAAATGCCCTCTTTAGATTTCTTTCCTACCCATCACTCAGAGATGGGCAGTGAAATGGGCGGGTGGCGTGAAGAGGGGTTGGCTGAGCTCGCGTTAGCCTCTGTGGGTCAGTTATCCTGCTGGGAAACTTCCTGTTTTCCATGGCAAGCCGGGCTGGCAGGGCCTGGAATTTGTACATGCTCAGTTGGTAATGAAACTTATTCCACCCTCGGTTTTCAGATCAACGCACTCCACACTGGGGAAGAATGAACACTCAGTTTGATTTACCCAGCACGGCAACTAAAGTCTCAACTGCGGGACACCGTGGGACAGAAGTCCTGGAACTGCAGAGTCACCTAAAGGTGGACACCCTGTGGGCCAGTCTGACCGTAGTTGCTATTGCCTAGGGCGGGGACGGAATTGAGCAGGGATGATTCATGGAAATTCTCTCAGAAAAGGTATTCTGCATTTTGTCATGGGCTAAACTGGCAGCCAAGTCATTCTGGAAGGAATGTGTGTGGTGTTTTCAGATGAGGTCTTTTTCAGATGAGGTCTTTTAAAGTTGGACTCACATTTGATTCAAACCATCTGTTTAACGTGAAGTTAAACCCAGCACTTTTTCATACATCTCTCATAGCATTCATCAATTCCACTGCATAAATATTTGTTGAAGGCACAAGGAGTGCCAAGGACTGGGGTTACAAAAGCGAATGATACGTTGTCCCTGTTTTCAAGATGCTTATGGTTTTAGTGGAAATAAAATTGTATGTATACACGTTTTCTTCCTCTTCACTGTGAAGTCAGTGCTTGTAATTTATAAGGATCTTGGTTGTCAGGGCTGAGCACTGTATCAACTCATTTTTATTTATGAAGTGAATTCATGAAAGAGCTGTGATTTACTGAAGATGGTGACGGCACTGTGTCACGTTATTTTGCATTGCTGTTGCTGCGATATGTAGATTCAGATTGCAATTCCCTCTGGTTACAGAAAACAAGACTTCACAGTGAGGTAGTGACCAAAAGTGCAGCCCTGGAACATAATAAAGATGCTGGAATAGCTGACAGATCCAAACTATTTTGTTTTCCCAGATTTAAAATAAACTTTTAATATGAAAAGGCAGCTATAATTTGACACAGTAAGATGTCGGTAATGTTAGTTTTAAACATTTTCCCACTTTTCTGAGCTGGTCATAAAAATCACACTAATCACTTAATCTTTTAATTTGTTTATTTTTTTTTTGTGGCACCAGGGACTGAACTCACAACCTCGCGCCTGCCAGGGCAGGCGCTTAAGGCACTGAGCCAAACTCCCGGCCCCAGTTTTTTGAGGCAGGGTCACACTATGTAGCTCAGGCCGGCCTTGCGCTCGCGTTGTAGCCCAAGCCGGCCTCAAACTCACAACACTCCACCTACCTCAGCCTCCCGGGTGCTGGGATTAAAGGCGTGCACCACCACGCCCGGCTTAATCTTTTAATTTGAAAGGTACAGTGGTAGGCAATTTAGGGATCTTAAAGGCAAACATAAGGGGCTTTCCAAAAAAAAAAAAATGTTTAAAATCTTGTAATTGGTGCTGGGGATTTAGCTTAGCAGCATAAGCACCTGCCTGGCAAGTATGAGGTTGTGAGTTCAATCCCCAGTACCAAAAAAAAAAAAAAAAAATCACGTATTGGTGATATTCTTAACTAGCTACACATGGTGATCATGAACCTTTTGAAATAGTGTACATATCTGTGATGTAGTATCAGGGATCTGGCCTAGATCCCCAATCTTCCAAAACAGTGTACAGTGAGGGCTTAAATAAATGAGACAAGTGGTATGATTTTAGGGTTCCAGGAGGATCAAAGCCCCTGCAGAGTTCTTGACTCTGCAGCTGTCATGAGGGCTAAGACAAACAGCTTCTCTGGACCACCTATATATATTTTCAAATAGACAAAGAGAGGGGATACTGAGGGAGGTGCTGAGGGTGGTGCCGGAACTGAGTAGGACTTGGGAGTCACTTCAAGGACATCTCCAAGTAGGAAGGAATGCCAGAAAAGGAAAACTATTTCATCTCCAAGATGGCCTTTGTGATGGGACTGTGATGCCCTGCAAAGATGCCTACAGAGCAGTCTCTATTAACATAATTAATTACGGAGCCAAGATGTCCTCAGCTGCGACCTTCTTTACCTTGCCCTTTGAGGTATCTCTGACCTCATCGGCCACTACAGACCTCAGTTAGGACTAGTGATTCATAGATTCATTTACTATGAATCAGCTCCCATCACCAGGCAAGGGGCCTAGCCCTAGGACAGGCTCACAGATAAATAAAAAGCCAATTAGTAAATTTTAAATCCTGCTCAGAGCTGCTTCATAGCTGTCTCCAACAATGTAGGTATATTTTCTTGAGATCATTTACCAAATTGTCCAGTGGTGCATATTCTCAAAATATGATCTTCTTTACGAGAAGGACCTGACTAGAGAAAAAAATGATACCATATGAGGATCATGAAGAGCCTTAGTAGATTAAACGAACAGCACAGGTACCACATGGAACTTTTGTTTTTTGGTACTGGGGATCAAACTCAAGACCTAATGTTTGCCAGGCAGGTGCTTACGCCGCTGAGCTAAATCCCCAGCCCTCATGGAGCATTTTCATCGTTGAACTTTGGGGCCAGTTTTGCAGGAGATAATTTCTTTGCTGTGTGATAAATGTTTCATACTTTATGTATATCTTTCCATTTTTCAGTTTGTCGCTCAGGATTTTTAAGAAACTGACAATACTTTGTGCATCCTCATGAATCAATTCTGGTGACTGTAAACTAACACTGAAGTTTTTAGATTCACAATTATTTATTTTTAGTCAATTCTTTAGATCTTTTTTCTTTGTATTTCATTTAAATTCTTTCCATATCCACAGAGCTGCTATTCATGTAAGTGTTCTTATGGTCTGTGCTCTGGTTTTTTCCCTTTTGAGGCCAGATCACGTTTTCAGCTGTCTTGTTTAGCCCAGGTGACGTCAGTTACATATTTGACACCAGGAGAAAGGAAATAAGGGTAGGCTCTGCTCTCATGAACAGAATTTGGACAGTGAGATGGTGAGCTCAGTGGTTCCTGGGGACAGTCTTCCCAGATTTGAATTTGGTTCTGTTACTGAACATGTGACCTTCCTAACTCATTGTTCTTTATTCATAAAATGGGACTAAGAATTTAACCCACCTTATTCTATATATTTTTGGGAATAAAAACTGAGATGTAAACTACTTAGGACAAGGGCAGCCACAGTTTAGTTCACACCGTGTAGATGCCTTGAAGCTTGATCCTATTTCAATACATACTTTGTATTTCTAAAATCTTAAGCATTAAAAAAAACCTCAAACACGTCAAGGCGATCTTCAGACCCAGTAACTTCTTTCCCCAGAGCCTCCGAGCGCCACTTTTCTAAGGGAGACACGCCCCCTAGGGGCCACAAGTAAAGTTCCCTTGGGGCTCCGGAGCTACGACCCGGGATGGCTCAGCTGCGGTTGGTATCTGGACGACGCTCCACGCAGCCACTCTCGCCAGCGCTTTCCGCACCCGCGTTCCCCTGCGAGCCTGACCTCCGCCAGTGCGCGCTCCCGTCCCGAGACACTGGACGAGCACTGCGCTGGGCCAGCACCGTGCGGCGCCAGGTCCCACGCGGCTGCGACCCAAAGAAGGAATAAAGGGTGGATCTCGAGTAGCAGGGCACCGAACGATTCCCCTCAGCTTGTCTCATCAGCAAAGCGGCGGGACCTCCCTCGTGGGGCCGCCGACGTGCTCGGGCGGGGAGAGCCCTCAGCCGGGCTGCCGTCCCCGCTCCTGCCCGGAGGGAGGCGCAGAGCGCGGGCCTGCGCTGCGCCTCGCAAGCCACTGAAACGCTGGAGTTATTCACGCTAGCTTTCCAGCACCCCAGCGTCAGCTGTCAGAAGCTACCAACTCCACATCCGAGGGGATCAGCCGAAAACAGAAACAAAAACAAAAACAACCCCTCCCCAAAACTTTTTCAGCACGCGAAGCACTTGAGACTCAGCCAAGAGACGCATACCTCTGAGCATGCCCGAAGCCCGCGCGGGGATGGGCGGGACATCCGGGGGCGGGCCTTCTGTCTCTTCTGTCATTTCCGTTTCCGGTCCCAAATGAAATCTCCCGCCACCGGAGGAAAGAGGGTGTCAGCTGGTGTGTTTTCGCGCGTTGGGGTGTTCGCAGGTAAAAGAAACTCGCGAAATGGTTTAGGACGGAGAGCAAACCTGGTATTGAGGATTGCCAGTTGCGATAGAAGAGGTCACTTTCCCGGCAGGAGAGCAGGTTTTACCTAGCGGGGCGGGGTTGTGGGTGAGTGAGGGAGAGACCCCGCCGTTTTGGGGAATTTGAGGGGTCCAGGTGGGAACTTTTAAAGGCTCTTGTGGTCCGTTCCCAAAAGGAGTGTCGAGTGACTGGACTCAAAAGACATTCTGCTTCCCAGGGTCATCAGATAAGGTAAGAGAACACAGCCCTTTAAGTCTCTCATCTAGCCAGAGTTCGGGATGGCACCCCTAGAAAACCCCATTTTAACTCCTAGGGGATCCCAGAGGTCCAAGGGCGGTGACAGACAGGCCCGCAGTGAGCAGAGCAGCCCCTGACTCATTTTGCAACAGGGTAGGACCACTCCCTACAACCTCCCTACCCCGCCGCCTTGCAGAATTATAACAGGTGTATTGTAGAAAATCTGAAAAATACCGAAGCGCGTCACCCAGGGATCACCACTTTGAACATTTTGTGCATACTTTCAGCTTCAGTATGTTTCTGTTTTTTTGTGTGAATGTGGCATCATGCTTTGTTTTTTCTGTTTTTTTGTTTTTTAACTTTTAATACACTTCCTTCCATAGGTAACCAGGATGCAGTTTTCTGGAGGAAACAGGAGGAAGCTGAGGTTGGCAGGAGACCAGAAAAATGCTTGTTACCCGCATAGCCTTCAGTTTTACCTGGAGCCACCTTCTGAAAACATTTCTCTGATAGAGTTTGAGAACTTGGCTATTGATAGACTTAAATGTAAGTGACATTTGAATTAGAATATATAAATACTTGAGAAGCTCAGTTATAATTTGTGTGGGTGAACGAAGATCTTCTTTCAGCGATCCATTCACCAAATATTTATTGAGTGTTGTTAATGGTTTGCTATTTGTTCATTTATATATTATAATACATGTTTTTGAAGACTGTTGTACTATAAATGGCTAGTTTGAGAGAATGCAAATCATATCTTTGTCCTAGTACCTGCAGACAGACCTCTTAAACAATAGTCATAAGTATTTTTACTGCTTTAGTTGAAGTGAGTGGTAGTACTGTAGAAGCATAGAGGTGAGAGTAACTCACTTAGTTTGATTGAGTGGGACTTCTTAGAGAAGTCAAAATGTGACGTGGTCCTTGAAGGATGAGTAGAAAACTTCAACAGAGAAGTGAAGGTTTTTCCTAAGCTGACACAGTGCTAATACAAAAGCTTGAAGGTGTGAAAGAGAATGTCATGTTTGAGGGAATAAGTACTGGATGGGTAGTGAAGTCTGTAACTAAAAATAAGGGCATTTTGTGCCATGCTTATGGCATAGGATTGGGTTGTCACAGGGATCTGGCCACTCTACTGGGACCTCTTTTCCTTTCTGTGTTGATGGGAAAGGAATGAGCTACATGTGAATTGACTGCACTGATCTCATAGTTTATGTTCCAGTACTGTGTGTCTTTGTGGAGAAATTAGGAGAGGAGAGATACTGTTTTTCATCCTTAAGAGGAACAGAATGAGAGCTGCTAATACAGAGGGGCATTCATTACTTGTTTGTGGAATGTAACAGTGAAGGCAAAGGAGAAAGGGTTTTAGAGAGCTTGGTAGTGTCAGATGCTTCATAGGGATTAGGATAAGAAGATGTCACTTAGATTTGGCACCCAGGTGACTTGGTAAGGACCTGAACTGAGGTGGTGACAATAGCTATGATAGGAAGAAGAAATTTAAAGATGCTAAGGAGGTTTATCTGTTGATTTTTGGTGGTGTTGATTGGGCCCAGGGCCTCACGCATGCTATGCACATGCTCTGCCACTGACCTGCACACCCTGCTTCTAAAGGAGTTACTGTCTGCAGGATTTATGATGAGTGAGGTAGCTGGGTTAGGGTGGCTGAAGCCCCCTCTTGACTGATGTGGTGGGTGGAAACTGCTAATGGAGATGGGGTGGCAAGAGGGGCAGGAATGAGGGGAGCGTGATTTCATTTGGATGTAACTTAATGAGGAGGGGTCTGTGGACCATGGGGAAGCAACTTAGAAAATTTCAAGAATTTCAGAGAATTAAAAAATTCCTCAAGAGAAGAATTCATCCTGCTGGGCATGGTGGCGCAGGCCTATATTCCTAGCATTCTGGGAGATTGAGGCAGGAGGATCACAAGTTTGAGCCCAGTTTGGGCATCTTAGCAACTTAGTGAGACTATTTTTCATATCTCAATAAAAAATAAAAGAAGGGTTGCAGCTGGAGCTCAGTGCAGAGGACCTGGGTCCAATTTTTGGTACTGAGGGTGAGACAGAGACAGTCATCTAAAGAAGTGTGATGAGGACTTTATAGAGATCTGTGAACCGTGGGTGGCGTTGAAAAGTCTGATTTTCATGATTCTAAATGGTAGCGCCACATGAACAATGCAAACGAGGGGTGTGGGGTTTTCTCCCATGCTGAAGTAGGAAATAGCAGCCTACCACAAGGGGGCTCCACTGTCCTCCCCTCTTTCCTGGTTAGGAATCCCTGGTGTAAACCTGGTGTGGTGGCGCATGCCTTTAATCCCAGCACTCAGGAGGCTGAGGTAGGAGGAGTGTTGTGAGTTTGAGGCCAGCTTGGGCTACAACGCGAGCGCAAGGCTGGTCTGAGCTACATAGTGCGACCCTGCCTCAAAAAACCAGGGCTGGGAGTTTGGCTCAGTGGCTTAAACGCCTGCCCTGGCAGGTGCAAGGTTGTGAATTCAATCCCCGGTGCCGCAAAGAGAGAAAAACAAAAAAAGAATCCCTGGTGTAAGTCTGTGCCGTGAAACATGAATATTTTCTGCTTACAGGTGGACATTATTCTCTTTCTAACATTTGTAGTTTATAGTGTACTTGAAGAAAGTAAAACTTAACACTGTCATGTTCTATTTATTTATTTATTTATTTTTTTGCGGCACCGGGGATTGAACTCACAACCTTGCGCCTGTCAGACAGGCGCGTAAGCTGCTGAGCCAAACTGCCAGCCCTCACTGTCATGTTCTAAAAACAAGTAATTGGAGAATTGCTGGAGATTTTGTGTTGGATTTAGTTTTCTAAAGTTATCTTGCATTTATACTTTTCTCCCCCTTTTTTAGTACTAAAAACAGTTGAAAATCTTGGTGTGAGCTATGTGAAAGGAACTGAACAATATCAGAGTAAATTGGAGGCTGAAATTCGAAAGCTCAAGTTTTCCTTCAGAGTAAGTAAAAGGAAAAATGCCTCCAGTTTGTATGCGTTTACATACTGAATGTCAGTGGGAAAGGTTTTGTATTAGGTACAAGGTTTTTATCAAGACTAATGTAGTGTAGATTGCATGAAGATACCTGTGGTCTGCTGGAGTGATTGATATGGAGTCAGAAGATTGTAATATGGCAGAGTTGAAGGTTGACCTAAGAAACGCTTGAAGTGGTGAAAAGTTTTACCTGAGTAAAGGGTATATAAGAAAGGAAATTAAGAAAAAAGGGTTGATGTGAAGAAAATAGGTCCAGATAGAGGTTTTCATGAGATCATTTCAGTTTAGTTTTACCTGATTGAAGCTTTAGTAAAGTGGTAATTATCTTGGAACACGTATTAAGAAATGTGTTTTTGGCCAGGCGTGGTGGTGCACGCCTGTAATCCCAGTTTGGGAGGCTGACATAGGAGAGTCACCGAGTTAGAGCCCAGCCTGTGCTACAAAAGTGAGTTCAAGACCAGCCTTCACTACATAGCAAGACCCTGTCTCAAAACAAACAAACAAACAAAAAAGCTTGTGTTTTTGTACCTTTTTGTTTATGCAAAATTTCTTTATACCTGTTATTCTAATGAATTTATTCATGTCACTTTTAAGGAAAATTTGGAAGATGAATATGAACCACGGAGAAAAGATCATATTTCCCATTTTATTTTGCGCCTTGCTTATTGTCAGTCGTGAGTATACAGTTGTACTCTCACAGTCAAATTTGATGTCTTGGGGTATAAATTGATACACGAGAAGTGGACATACACTGAATGTAGGAAAACTTGGGAACCGCTGCGTGATGGGTTGAATGAACACTATTGGAGTGAAGTGTTTGAACCAAGTCGTTTAGGAAGAAATACTGAAAAACGTTTCTGTTGCTGAATTTTGCTGGATGAACCAACCACTTAGCTGTTGGAGTGAGTTCATGTGGAATTTAAAAAGAGAAGTGTATCCTTAGGAATAAGGACTTGTATGTTTTTCCAAAAAAAAAAAAAGGTAATTTTTATGAGAATTAAACGTATACTTGAATTTGATACAAGCTTTTGTAATTTGAGATGTATGGGCCTATTAGATTTAGATATTTTCTGTTGGTGCTTGGTTTTTGTAAGTCAGTAGTGCCACCCAGAGGCAGAAGGAATTGCTTTTTTTAAAATCTTGATTTTTTCACTTTTATTGAATTTTGGCCAAATAATACAGAGTTGTTTCTCTTTATTAATAGGTTTATTAAGTGAGAATCTTGACTTGCTTACTATTTCAGGGTCAAAACTGAGAAATTATTCATCAATTTTAGTCTTATTTAAAGAAGCATACATATTCTGTGTAACCTGTATCATAAATAAATTGCTGGTAATCTGCTGAGTATCACCCAAAAAAGGATATCAGATTTTGTTTGTAAGGCATAATTTTACTTTTTAAAATGTACTAATCATTATCTATTTAGAGATAAAGTTACCTTTAAAGATTTGATGTTTACTTGCTTTTGATGAAATCACGTCAGCCCATTTTCTTCAAAGGTGCATGTCTCTTTCATAGTTATGTTAAATGCAAGGAACTGTTTTAAGTGATTCAATAAGCAGGTGGGCCCAAAGTACTCTGTATTCGAACTTTATGTTCATCGCACCCCTTGAACTTGTGGTGAACACATCCTTGGAGTATTGTGGTTTCTGGTGCAGTGTTTATCTCTTCAACACTGTAAAGAACCTGACTGCTTTTAACTGCTGTTTGTTGGCGTCCACTTGTCTTTGAGTATCATCTCATAGAAATTTCTTGTGTTAATAAGCAGTCGAATTTTAAATTTATACTTGTAATTTCCTCTTTCCATGTCAGTGAAGATCTTAGACGCTGGTTCATTCAACAAGAAATGGATCTTCTCCGATTTCGATTCAGTATTTTACCTAAGGACAAAATTCAAAATTTCTTAAAGGATAGCCATTTGCAGTTTGAGGCTGTAAGTATATTTTTGTCATTATTTCCAGTTGTTTTCACCTTTTTTCGTTCCCTTTCGTGTTAAATCCTGGTACTAATGTGTGGAGTTCATTTTCCTTACATTCTCTTTCTTTTTACCTGAAAGAATAGCTAATAACTTTGCATTTAAGTGATACTTATTTACAGTAATGAAGTTTAGAGGCGGTAACACTTTCTGTTAAAAGTCAGCTGTGAGTAAAATCTGACTGAATAGTTATTTTTTTAAAATTAAAATTTTTATTTTTATTTATTTTTCTTCAAATCCATTTTATTTCAAGGAGAAAAAAAAGAAAAACTAAGACAAAATTTCAAAATACGTCAGTCAGGGCAACAATGGTACATACATTGCACATTGTCATCCTCAAATCATTCACCAAGGGTATAAGACGTCTGCATTCCACTGACTGAATAGTTTTAAAAAGTACTTTTTGTAGGCAAATCTGAATGATTTACATATGGTAATTATATGAAAAAGCAGAAATGTTTGGAATATTTAGCATAGGCAGTGGGTGGAAATAGAATCTGTGTAATTTTAGGTGGATCTGTGTTGTAATGGAAAAGTAGAAAAACTCTATTTTTGGACTGGGTGTGATGGAGCATACCCGTAATTCCAGCAGTTGGGAGGCTAAGGCAGGAAGATTGCTGTGAGGTCAAGGATCAGCCTGGGCTACCAAGTGAGTTCAAGGCCACAGTGCAAGTGAGTTCAAATGCACAGTGCACCTCTGTCTCAAAAAACAAAGCAAAACAATTTCTATTTTGGAAGAAGCACAGCAGTTCAGTAGTAGTGGGACTGGTGAGACTGGTGTTTAAATGGGCGACTTGAGGCCAAATAAAAAGTTAGAAGTCAGTGTCACAGAAAAATATTTGTCCTGGCAATGTATTGACTGTGGCAAGGAGCACTGGGTTATGTGAGACGCCGTGTGAAGGTATGAGCAGATGTGTCGTGGCGTGTAGTATCTGTTACGTGTTAGGAGCTACTTTCTTTAGTTCTCTCGTTTCCTTCCTGTAAGTGTCTTTTGTGAGCTTTCTAGATAATGTCTGTGACCCAAAACCCCTGTGTCTTCACTTGCTGTTAGCTTTGATTGTTTGTGTAGTCCATTACTGTTAGTATCAATTCCATGTAACTTGTACTTTCTTATAGAAATTTTTTTTTTTTTTTTTTTTTTTTTTTTTTTTTTTTTTTTTTTAAATTTTTTTTTTTTTTTTTTTTTTTTGCTATTGTTGGAATTACTGATTTTTATTGGGTCATAGGAAAAAACTGGCCTTGAGAAGATCTCTTCTGTATTTTGGACTATCTTAACATGCTGCCATAAATAATTTTTTTAATAATATATTTACTGAGATAGAATTTATGCATTTTGAAATTAATGCTTTTGAAACATACACTTCCTTGCTGTTTAGTGTGATCAGAGTTATGCAGCTATCACCACCATTTTATTCCGGCACGTTTTCCTCACCC
The DNA here is from genome assembly GCA_004363535.1 of Dasyprocta punctata. Lineage (NCBI taxonomy): Eukaryota > Metazoa > Chordata > Mammalia > Rodentia > Dasyproctidae > Dasyprocta > Dasyprocta punctata. Next base: position 45,073 of record RJWM01011648.1, on the reverse strand, counting down.
TAGAAGTGAAACCCACGAGTCGTCACTCCCCATTCTTCCAGTTCTTGGCAGCCACTTCTTGGATTCATTTATTGGGACAGAAACATGGAAATGTGAGTTCTTTAGCTTAGGGAATTTCTTTTTATTATTGCTTCAGTAATTCTCTGTTTTCCGTGCTCTCCCTGTATGTTCTCTTGTTCATTGAGATTTGGTCCATCCGGATTGGTTCTCTTAATTTTTCTTCTGTCCTGATTGATACCCAGTTTTTATCTTGTTTTAAACATTTTCTAGGGAATTTCTTTAGCTGTTTTCCCTATTTTCTGCATGTTCGTTTATGTGTTGTTTTTTCCTCTATGTTTCCCTCCCCCTGGTACTGTGGATTGAACCCAGGGCCTTCTCACTGAAGGGCCTTTGCATTATATCCCAGTAATTTTAATTTAAAAATTTTTTACTTCGAGACAGGGTTTTGCTAAATTGCCCAGCCTTCTGGAATACAGGGATTACAAGTGTGTACCACTATGCCTGGCATCTTCTCTTTTCTTTTGGAGTGTTTTTCAGCTCCTTTTGTTGTTTATTTATCTTTCATTCCTTTATTTAGTATACTTGTATTAAAGTCTTTCACGTTCAGTGTTTTGCTCGATGCCTGCTGACCCTTAGCTGGAGATGGAGATGATGAAAAGTTGATGAGAAGGTTGAGGGTGCATGTATTCATGGGTGTGTAAGGCACTTACTCAGCCTATTCAGCCTTAGTCACTTAGGTTAGTTTGGGTTGTGGGGTGACCCCTGCCAGACTCAAGACTTCAGAGAGGGAGCCTCTAGTCTCCTCTCACAGTAACCTGGGTCTTAACGTGTAGAGCGTCGTATCGGACAGCCAGAAGTTCAGTTTCCTGTTTCTGTAGTGATTTTTATTTAACCCCTTGTTGTTTTGCCTTCTTTAGTTCACTTCTTTCACCGCGTATATTCAGTGCTTTTGGTTTTGACTTTTTCTGGTCCTCTCTGAGGTCCTATCAGCTCTCTTCCTGATAGTAGCATTTTTTTTCAGGGATTTAGATTGTAATTTCCTCTTCTCTTCTGAGTCAGTACCCACACTTTCATCTGCTTTGCAAAAATGGGCTGGCTTCTTTCTTCCGCTATTGTTTATGTCCTTCGTGTTTATGTTCTTTTTATGTTTTATTGTTTTTATTGGGTTTTGAGGTAGTGGAAATAAACATTTATTTTCTTGGTTAACCAGAAGCCTCAGTAGCCTCGATAATTATAGATTTATATATAGGGACTGTGGTTGAAAACTTGGAATGTGCTTTATTGCTAGTGGTTAACAGTTCAGGGTTCAGTGTCATGTTGTTGAGTTTGGTTCCTCCCTCTGCATTTAACAACACTGGGGAAGACTCCTTCATGGGTCTCTTGTGCTTCTGTACCCCTTACTGGGCCTGTTAAGAATGTGTGGTCTTAACCACTCTTCACCTGGCCTGTTTCTCATGACTGTTTTAGCAAGTACTTTTGAAGGATGAGGTAATGTCTTTCTTTGGCATATAGAGGAAGCTTCCTTATTGCTTGTTATGAAAGCTATCTATTCTCTGTGTGCTTTAGTGATAGTTAAACTCATCAGACAGAAAGTAGACCCCTGGGCTGTATTGTTACTCCTAGTAGAACTTCCAGGGAGAATATCCCAAATGTACTGTTCTCCTCCCACAAGTGTACTAAAATTCTTTGTCTCTTATGCAGAAGTCTTAGTGACTTCTGTCAGGATTCTATAAACCACATAGGCTAACTTAATGGATCATAGGTAGGATGTTTTAGCCTTTTTTCTGTGGCTATGACAGAATACCTGAGACTAGGTAATTAGTAAAGAAAAGAGGTATATGGTTTATTTAGCTCATAGTGCTGGAGGCTAAGAAGTTCAAGATTAGGCTGTCACATCTTTTAAGGGCCTCGCAGTGTTCTAACATGACTACAGAAGGACAGGTGGGCAAATGCAGAGAAGAGATGGGAGGGGCAAGTGTGCGACAGTTGATGGTTGATGTCATGATGACTAACTGGGTACTAAGAGAGGAGGAGATTTTTTATATATGTATATATATTTATATATATATATACATACATATATATATACTTTTTTTTTTTTAAATTACAGTACTAGGGTTGGACCCAGGCCTTTCACACAGACTACTTGCCCAGCCTGTTATTTAAATATTTTTTTATTTTTGAGACATACACTCTTAGCACTGTTTTGGAAATTTCAGACCTGAAAGAACAGGGGGAAGGATTAATAGATGAAAGGTATTAAAGAAGAAAGTTATTCGTAACACTTGTCGGAGACAGTAGGAAAGGCTTTACTCAAGGGGGACTACTATAATAAGGACTACTATAATAGGGTAGAAAGTTGAGCTCAATTCTGAATATAACACGAAAAAATGGGAATTTATAGTCAAGCAGCATGGTAGGGCGTTAGTAGATGGAAAATTATAGAGAGATGGGGTAATTCTTTGTGGAATTCACCTAAGGATTTTTTGCTGATGATAAACTAGTAAGATATTGAAAGTGAACAGACCAAGGGTGAAGGGTTTTTTCCTATACTGGTCTGCAGGATTCTTGCTAAAATTGACTAAGCAAGCCTATCAAAAAGGGTGACTCATGAACCTGGATAGAGTGAATTCTCGTCAAGGATCACGCATCTTCTAAATGGGGAAGTAAAGTTTTTACATTTCAAGATGTGTCAAGTAAATTCGATGGTTCAAAAGCATGATGCTGTCTGAACATGTTAATCTGAAATGAATTCCTAGAGAAAACAGTAGCATTGCAAATATTTGTCTCCAGTTTGTCTCATGGACACTAACCATCTTTAAAGTGAGTAATGTGAAATACTTACCTTTTTCAGGTTAGGTTTCTCAGATAAATATATGTTATATATGAAATAAGTCTTTTTTTTAAATGAAATAAGTCTTTTATATTGGACAGTTTTGAGGGATTGTTCTGATTAGCAAACTGCAGTTTGTTCTGTATATAAGTAGAAAAATGTGTGATTTAGACAGAACCCTGTAAGTGTTTCTGTTACAGCTGCATGCCTTTGACCTCTTTCTGAAGTACAGTACTCACATAGTGCTTCCTTCTGTAACTAAACTTGCAAACCTGGTACTTTTGTTCTCATGTGGTTTTGACGTCAAATGATTATGGAAGCCAACGTCGTATTATTTTATGTATGTTTGTTGGGCAGCTATAGTAAAATGTTGGTGAATTTTCTGTTTGGAGAATGGGGAACATGTTTGTTGAATTTTCAGTTAATTGAAACCTAACTTATTTATGTGTATCATTGTAAAACACCATGACAGATGGTCTTTAATGACAATATTGTGGAGCCCACAAAATCTGAGTTTTCCTTATCAAGCTACAAAATTAGATTCTGCTCATTATAAGATAGTTTAAACCTACAGACACTATGGCAAATATAAAACTTAAGGCTGTATTACACTTGAAGGCTAAAATTAACATATACAAACATTTTTAAAATAAATCGTGAAAATCATTTCTATTTTTTAAAGTTTTCATGTAGCTTTTGAATATAGAGTTTCTTATATTCTCATTGTTTGATTATTCTTTATGCCTGTGACTTTGCCCTTGAAAAAAATGTATGACTTTAAATTCACTGGTTTCCCACACATAAAAATGTTTTATCATGTTATACATATATACATACGTGGTACCTTGGTTCATGAACTTGATTTGTTCTACAAAAACCAAATTTTGCCAGACTCTTCTGTTAGTGAACCAAATTGTTTGGCAAACAAAAGCGTTTGTCAACTGAGGCACCATGGTACATATGTATATATAAATTTAGATCCTAAAGTAATGGAATTAAATTTACTAAATATCTCTCCTGTTAAATATTCTCTGTAACATTTACATTGTAAAGTTTTACTATATTTTCAAAAACATTCTGAAAAGAGATACTGAGCTTTTGTATGTATGTGTTATTTTTTCATTCCACAGCCTTCCGAGCCTTTATTTTCCTTCAGGTTCTCTGGAAATTTAATCTTCTTTATTTGAAGTCCTCTCATGGACTACTTTGAAGTCTAGGTCAGGTTGCCTTATCCTAGGTCTTTAGTGATATGGGGGGTTAATAGAGTTGTAACAAATAATAGTTTTGCATTGTCAATCATCGAATGATTATATCTGAGTTACAAAGGCAAGAGGGCGAAGAGTAACAGCAGTTGTTCCCTGGGCTCAGGCTCTCTGAATACTACATTCTGCTACTCCTGTCCCTCTGGAGATATGCAAAGAATGAGGCGGTTAATATCTCTTTTCAGACTTGCCTCCATTGATTCTTTACCTGCTACATACAGGTTGCTAGTCTCCTGATTTTCAAGTACGTGTACTTGTGCCATCCTCCAGCTATTGTCATCTGCTTCTTTGGCTTTATTTCCTGTTCACCTCTGGTCAAAGTGTGCAGTCCCCATTCTTTTGTCCCGTGAAGCTTTGGGGCAAGGGGATCCTTCTGTAATTTCCACTGGAGCTTAATAGTGATACGATTTCAGTTAACATTAGCTGATACAAGGGTTAAGGCTGCTGTATGAATATTAGAAAAGCCAGAGGGCTGTTCCCAAACTTGCACAGCGTCTTTGTTTCTTATGGAAAGGTTGTTTATTAATGACTGAATGAAAGTTAAGGACTGGGTCTACCCAGTGATGTAAGGACACAGAAAAGAACCTAACCAGCTAACATTTGTGGTGTGTTTTCTGAGTGCTAGGCACTTTGTTGAATGCTTTAGTTGGGTTATATAATTTAATCCTTGCAACAGCTCTGTGAAGAAACTGATTAGAGATGTTAAGGAACTTCCCTCAAATCAGATTCCTGAATTTTTTTTCTTCTTTATTAAGCACAGTTATGAAACTGCTTTATTAATCACTGTTTTCTGTTATGCTTTTTAAAAGACATTTGAGAAGTACAAGGAAGAAGGTGCTATTATGGGTTAATATAGAAATTCATAGTGTTAGACGCAATTATACTTTCAAGACTGCTAGATAATTTTGAGATGTGTAAATCAAGAGTCTGTTACTAAGTGTGTGAGCAGATTGCTCACAGCTAGTCCTTAAGTAGCACTGAAATGAAGTAGAATAGATGCTGACATTTATGGTGACAGGGCTCATCAAAAGGAAATGCAGGTGTGAGTTTAGAGATTTACATTAATGTAGGATATTAAATAAATTTACTAAGACATTTGACTGACAGTTCTTGGCAGAACTGGAAACTAAATCTATTAAATAGATCGTAAGTAGTTTTCTCAATATTCATACAGCTTAGTTGTTGAGGCACTCATTGTCTAGTCCATACCCTTTTCCATACCTTTTTTACTGTTACCCTTTTAACTGCTACTGTTTACCCTTTTAAAAACATTTTTTGCATCATATTGTATGTCTTAGTTCATCATCACTAGTTGACTCATGTGATATTTAAAGATCCCTGTAAACTAATACCTAGGCATTAAGTTTTGTGTTTGAGAGGGAAATAGTTTAACTGGTCAGGAAAACAAAAGTTACAGACCTGAGTAGGTTTCCTTTTTTTTTTTTTTTTTTTTTGAGGCAGGGTCGCACTATGTAGCTCAGGCCGGCCTTGCGCTTGTGTTGTAGCCCAGGCGGGCGTCAAACTCACAACGCTTCTCCTACCTCAGCCTCCTGAGTGCTGGGAGTGCTGGGATTAAAGGTGTGCACCAGCCCCAGTCAATGAAAGGAGTGGTTTGCCCAAGGAGAGACCCACTGGTTGTTTCAAGCTGGACCTTTCAGCAGGATGGCTTATCGGTTCGGCCCAGGAGTTCTCCACTACAGGAATATAGATATTCTAGACATCTTTGTGGAGTTTTTGGTGGTGGTAACAATGTTTGGCAGGTTTGGCAGGCATGCAGGAGGCAGGGTTGCTGGAGCGCCTACCATGCACTGGACAATTGCGTAGAACAGTGGATTTTCCCATGTCTTTCTTGACTTTTTATGTGGCCAAACAATCCCCTCCAAACCAAACTGTTCTTGATGATCTGAATCTTGAATCAAGCACTGTTTTATAAATTAGCATAAAATGCCCCCTCCATGTTTTTATTGTGCCTTAGTTATTTTTGGAATGCCACTACCCTCTGAACTGATGAAAAATAACATTTTGTTTGGTGTTGACTATTTCTGTGAGTTGTTCCCTCTTTTGGAAAAGCACATCACTTGGGGGACCAACCTCTACACACTAAACCAGTTTGCATTGGTAGCTGTTTCTTACTAATGAATATAGTATCTAACTACTTAATTACATTCTCTGGCACACTGTGCCAGATCAGTGATTTTGCCAGTATTGTTTTGTTTTAAATTACTTTGCTTTTATTTTTCTTTTATATTTTAGTTATGTAGTGCTATGTCTTGTTTCTAGATGTCCTCCCAAAGCCTCATGCAGTCATAGGTGGGCCTTTTCAGAGGTGGCTGGATCTCGAGCTGTGGTTGATTCATGGTGTAATGCTAGGATTACTGCCTGGTTTGTACTGTCCTAATCCCAGTAGCCTGGATGCAGTATAAGGGACAGCAAGAGGCTTGTCTTGTTCCTTCTTTGCTTGTTTTTGCTGTCTTCTGCATGTGGTGAGCTGTTGTTCTACTCTGTGGTGTTGCTCTGCCATGCGCCACCCCACCTTGGAGCCTGCCAACTATGGACTGAAACTTCTGTTGACTGTCAGCCAAATAAACATTTACTGTTTTAATTTTGAATGTTAGGTATTTTGTCTCAGCAACGAGAAAACTAAGACATGGAGTTCTGTTGGTTTAAAATTATATGTAAATAGAGTACCTCTGAATTTTATTTTGGGATGTTAAAGTAGGTATTGTAGCATTTTACATATTAAAATATTTAAAGGGTAGCATTGAGTTTGATAGGATTGTGAACCGGTAGTTTCATCCAAGCTTTGTGGATCCCTAACATGATTCTGTTGATTTCTTGCTTGTACTGTTACCAGCACTGACTGTAGCATGATTTTTATTTTTCTTTTTGGAAGACTTAAGATAGTTTTAGCTTACAGTTCTACTTCTTTTCAACATTTCCTCCATTTTTGAAAAAGTCATATTATTTACCTCAGTAATACTGGAGTAGCTGTCATTTCAGACACGTTTTATAACTAAAGTTACATCGGGATGTTTTCCTATTTCTTGTGAAAAATAATCTTCTTAAATTAAACCTGAATGTTGCATACTTTCAGTGTCCATAAAAACTCGTGAGTGTGGCGAATGAAGAAGAGAGCCACGGGCAGCATGACAATCCTTCTTTTGTGGTCCCCTTCATACACAGAGTTCAAAATTCTGTCTGTTGTAAATGCGGAGTGGCCTGGGGTGGGTCCCAGGGGCATAGGGTAGTCAGGAAGAGTGAAGATTGGTGGCCTGTTCACAGGGCCTCTGGAGGGGTATTCAGTTCTAGAGTGTACGTGTGGTGAAGATCCCTTCTTCATGGGGTTGTGTCAAACACATGGCAGGTTTCTGACCTTTGGGTCTCTTGTATAGATTTCTAAAAATCATCCATGTATGGTTATAATAACCAGTTTTGAAGAGTGCTGATCATAAAGGGAGTTTCAAAATTAAATTAATTTCCTTTTAAATTGATGTTGATGATCTTGATTGTGAAGATAGTGTAACGTACAGGACTTCTAGGAACCATTGAGAGAACCTTGCCTTTGGCCTGGGGGACTTGTGAAATTTGATTTGTCAGCCTGCAACTCTGACGAGAAGCTTGAGGGAGAGCTACAGATGGCTTGGGATGAGAGGGATGCTGGTTTGGCAGAAGACAGTTTTCCAGGGACAGGATAGAGGAATGGTTTGTGAATGATTAAAGTGCATTATATTTATTGTGTACTTCATCTCTATTATTATTGCATTGTGTACTTTATTTGTATTTTTATTCCATTAGAGTCTCCTAAGGAGCTTGTAACATAGATCACTTGCATGCACAGTTAGTAGCGGGGTTCTTGCTCCTGTGAGAATGTAGTGCTCTGCTGATCTGACAGGAGGTGGAGCTCAGGCAGTGATGCCAGTGCTGGGAGTGGTGGGAAACATAGATGAAGCTTCGTGCCTTGCCCACCCCTAACCTCCTGTGCTGTGGCCTGGTTCCTAACAGACTGTAGATTGTTACCAGTTTGGACCCCTGGGTAGGGTGATCTCTTTGTCTTGCTCCTTTGAGACAGGTAAAAAGCTGCTAGCAGCTCTTCACCGCTGGTGATGGATAGGCCTCGGGTCCTTTCTTCCTTCTTTCCAACAATAGCAGCCTTCTCTTCCCAAGTGCAGGGTGGTTCTTTCTCTCCTGTCCAGTTTGAACATAGATGTAGTTCTGTTGTCTCACTCTTTCCCAAATATAGTATAACCCCTACTCTCTGGTGGCTCCCTAGGTCTCAAATACTTAAGTGCTATCTTTCCTTTTTTATTGAAAGGAAGTCCATTCATGTGTTTTCCATGTTAATTTTTGTTGCAGATTTACATTTTTATGATAAGGAGAAAGCTTGTCATGAGTGTGTTGAAAACAGTGGAAACTAAGTTTAGAAGGACAGAATGGGGAGGAAAGTTTTTGAGGAGTAGAGTGAGATGGTATAATCCACTGTGATGAAGCAAATTGCAGCAGCTGAGTGTCTTAGTTACTTTTAACTCGTTGCTGAGACAAAATACCTGATGCCCAAAATTAGGGAAGGAAAGGTTTATTCCTTACAGTTTCTCGGGCCGTACTTAGTTGGCTCCAAGGCAGCGTGGCATGGCAGGACAGCCATTCATGGCGGCCACCAAACAGCAAGGAGTGTGAACCCAGCAAGAGAGAGAGCGAGCAAGAGGAAGACCCGCCTTCCTTACAGTGTATGTCAGCTCCACCCCTGGGCGGGTGAAGCACTCACATCACCAATCCCAGTGCCAGACAACAAACCAATCATGAACGCCAGCCTCAGCCCCTTCCAAATTAGATGAGGCCTTGGGGGACAGAGATCATCCAGTACATTCCACCCCTGGACTCCCAAGGACTCATGTACATCCTTATTATCAAAGACATCTAGTCCATCTCCAAGTGTTGCCAAAGTCCTAACAGTTTCAGCACTGTTGAAAAGTCCATGTCCCAAATCTCTTCCAAGATCAATGGCAAACTCTTAACCGTAACCCCCTGTACAAATGAAAATGATGTTAAAACACTTCCAACATACAAAGGCACAAGGTAAACCTTACCATTCCAAAAGTTACAAACGGGAATACAAAGCATTGGAACCAAAGCAAGTCCAAAATCCAGCAGGGCAAACATTAAGTCCTGGAGTTCTACGCTCAGCATCTGAAGCAATCTGGTTGCAGGCTCCAAAAGGCTTGAGTGACTCCCCCCCCCTCCCATGGCACTTTTAGAGGTCTTAACTTCCGTAGCTTTCCTTGGATGATCCATGTTCCTTGGCTTCACCCTTTCATCTTCACACACTACCCTCTGCAGGTGGGGCGGAAGCTGCCTTAGCCTGACTTTTTGTGACAGGTGGGGTGTGAAGAGAGGGTGACTCCACCTGTTTCTGACAGAGGACAGGAATAGTGTAATGTTGGCAGTGATGGGGGTGCAGTGATAGGGATGTATGTTTGGGAGAGGACAGTACATTCAGTTGTGGAAAGAGTGCTTGTGAGTTGGTGGGCCAGCGGTGAGGCAGTGGACTGTCAGAATGAGAGGCTGAGTTTAGGAGGTCATGGATGAAAACACAAAATCAAAGTACCACATGACAGAGTACTCGCAGCTCTGAACAAGACCATTGTGAAGGAGAGAATATGAGTGAAAAGACCTGGGAAAATCAGTCTCTTACTGGACTGCTCACCACCCTGGGTGTATTGCCCAACCTTTTGAAGCCACTTTCTTGTGCCCTAAAATGGGGAGATTCATAGTAGTACCTCCCTTATTGGAGAGTTGTGAAACAATGAAATCACCTGTGGAAATTGCGTGGCGCTTGGCAGGCACATAGAGTAGTGTACACACGCTGAAGTTACTGATCTTACTTGTTAAGCACTGTGGCTGTGCACTTAAAAGCTGACCAATTCTAATACTTCTAACTCTAGAGGTTGTGTTGAATGTTTAAAAATAACAAGTAATCTAATTAGCAGTGATATGTTTATTTTACAAATTAGAACTTCTGGTTTTTAAATATCTGGCCTGTTGCAATCTTGGAACTAATTTTTTTGGATTAATATGTATTTTACTGTTAGGTATTTTTATAGAAAGCCCTCCCTTGTCTTAACATTTAATACCTCTTGATGCAGACTTTAATACAATACTTTTACCTTTACTTTAGTCCTCTAATTTTTATATAATGCCTTCACCTTTTGGGTCTTTGAGATCAACTCCTGTTTGAACTTGTTTTTCTTTGATTAGGTTGAGAGGTGGGCAGGTGAGAGGTGATGACAGTAAATCTGATTTTTTCTAATGGATTTTTTTCTAATGAAGGTGGGCTATGAGGAAACCAGTTGTTTTGCCATCAGTTTCTTTTTTCCATTGCAGAATTTTTATGCTTTAGAAGTGTCATTTGGGGGAGCCAAAGCACTGTGCTTTAAATTCCAGAAATCCATTCAGTATAGAAGGGAAGCAGCTTCATGCTTTGCAGTGTTTGTTTCTTCCTTTTGCTTTGTAATAAATGATTAGAGAGATTTGTTAAATAGTAAATGAATAAAACTAAATGTTAAGCACATATACACCTAGAATTTTAACTTTTTACACTTTCATTTTAGTTGTCCTGTTGCTATTTTAAGGCTTAGTGTTTTTGGTTGAATATGTGTCATAGCAAAGCCACAGTAATTCCAGCATAAAACCCTGATTCCTTGTCTAATGGAGACCTATGTTGAAATGCCTAAAAAAGCAGATGTTGGATTTTTCCTGTCAGTGAACCGACTAATATTTTCTTAGTACCAGTAGATGCAAAACACTGTAAATTATATTAAAAATATAGCCACTTGAGTAAGTCCTTAAAGAAGCAATTTTGGAACTGTTTGGTTGATTAGCGTACATCAGAGCTATTGTTTGGGCTCTCTAGACAGAGGCTGTCAGGGAAGTCGCTGGATTTGCATACAAATAGATTAGAATTTGGATGTAGAAAGTATGACTTTCTTATTTTATGATTGTCCTAGTTTTCACTTAATTTTTGAATATTATTTAAAAAGGATTAGAATTCATTGTCTTACCTCTTTTTTAAGTATAAGCATGGCATGATTTGCTTTCCTTTCTTTTTACCACTGTTTCTGACACAGGTGCCCATGTGCATGCACACACATGGAAGATCCATAGTTCAGGTGGTATCTGCAGCGTGATAGAGACATGATTTATATGAAGGTTTTAGTAGGTTGCTGGCTGTAGTCATGCGAAAAGTCTATTTTTGAATTTTGCTGCCTCATTTTCATTGTAAGAGGTTGGATTCAAGAACAGATGGGCTGTCTCCAAGATCGTGTCTTTATCAGAAACTGGGGTTTAACATATTTTAGAGATGATGTATGCTTCTTTCACCATCCCTAAGGTCTTGCTATTTATTATCTGACTTTTGTTTATTATATCCCAGGAAAGTTTTGGGTGGACTAAGAGAGGAAATACGTCTTTTAAAAAGTCAGTGTCACTCTGAGTGAGAGAGAAGGTAATTCCTGTAGAGAAAGTAATTCATTAGCTTGGTGTGCTGTAATGGCAGCTCTGCTACTTTCTTGTCCTCTGCTGCTTTCTCTGTCTTTGTCTGACAAGAAGACTGACAGGCTACTTGCCTTTTTGTGAGTACTTCTCTTTAAAACTGTTATGATTGATTGCCTGGCGGAGATAACCCAGGCATCCCGCAGGGAGTGGCAAGAGTGGAAAGGAGCTCCTTTTTCTCCTTCCAACCCTCTCTTTGCTTTTTCTTGGTTCTAGTGTGGGGCAAGTTGACCTGTGGGGAGTTGGGAAAAACTGAAATAAAATATTTTTCTTCTTTTCTGAGTTTTGTATTGATTTGCCCAAGATGGCAGAATTAGCTTAAATGTTGCAGAATGCTAGGTTTTAGCAAATGAAGTTAAGCTTAATTCGTTTCTTTATTTTTACAGTATATGTGGTAAAATTAGATAATAAATGCTTAAAAAATTCTAACTGGTAAATTCACCGTTTTACCTTCTTAAACCTAAGAAGCATAATTGTCGTAAATTATGCAAAATGCTAATTAAAGGGTTTAATTTGCTAATCATTTTAGTTTGATTAGAGGCGTATGCTGATTATCTGCACAAGTCTAAATGGACCTTTCCAAGATAGCTTTCATTATTTAAAATCAACTTGTCAAACTAATTAAGACATAAACTTAAGGGATAACAAATACCAGTAGTTAAGTATATACTTTTAGTATAATGTACACAAGGCAATTCAAGAATGCTGCGCACCAGAGACTTGGTATGTACAACGTCATTATGAATTTTGATAGTCTCAGAGTTGAAAACGTGAACATTGTTTGTCCTTTTCTTGTTTTTAAAACTGAGCTCATTAGATTCTGTAGTCAGAACTTTGTTAGTCCTGTGGGTCTTTGATTTTTTATCTTGGTTGTTTTTTCTTCCTGTTGTGAGTGAAGACAGCACAAGAGAGCTGTCTTGTGCGTGTACATTCAGACCATGTGTAGAAACGGGCAGAATTACTAGACAGCTGTGTCAGGCTCCCCTTCCAGGTGACCAGACCTTCCTCTTCCAGAGCTGAGAAGCCCTGCGGGAAACAGTCAGTATGGATCAGTGTTAATGCAAGGAAGCGGGGAGGGTGTGGTGGTTTGTTCAGTACTTAAGCAAGCGTTTGGTTCCATGCCCCTAGCTTTTGTTTGTGTTTTTCCTGACTTGCGTTTGTCTCAGGGCAAAGACACAAAGTAATTTATAGACTGTTCACTGGGTTGATTGAGGTTAAGATAGGGTAACAAAGGTCGAAACTATCTAATCTGAGTCAGATTCAAATGGCTAAGTAATAGGAAACATTTGGGACTCTGCTTTGGCGATCAGGGTGTTGGGGAATCTGCCCCAGGATCAAGGGTAGGAGGGTGAGATGGTGCACTGTTCAAGAGTGAATAATCCAAAATTTGTATAGCCTGGGATAAAGAGCATGGCTCTGGTGCTCTTACTGCTTGAGGTTGAATATACCACTGCCACTTTCTAGTTATTTTTCCTCTCTAATTTAGTTTTCTCATCTGCAAAACACAGAATATAATAGTACTACCTCATGAGGTTGGGAGGCCTTGAACAGTAACTTAAATATGTAAACTTGATTAATTATACTTAATTAAATATATTAACTTGGTAATGTATTTTATGAATAATTTAGAACAGTGCTTGATTCATAGTAAGCACACACTGTTATTCATCATTATTACTTGGTGCATTCCAGTTTTTGCACGAGACGTATAAAAGATGTTAATACAGCCACAGCATGCTACTTGAGTCTTCTTAAAATCGGGAAGCGCGTGCTTCCTTCTGTGCAGCGTGAGAGGGTTGGACAGGTGTGTAGATAAGTGCTAGACTGACAGCTGGGTGATTGGGAGAGCCTGATCGTGAGCACTTTTTGCATTTGAAGAGTCAAAGTGGAGGTTCATTCAGATTCAATTATTTTCTGGCTCTTAGAAGATTAAAACAAGGTACTGTGGGGTGGGATAAAGGGTCATAGAGTGCCGTTGATTAGTTTCGTTTTGTGTTTTGATTTTTTGAGACAGGGCCTGGCTATGCAGTTCAGGCTGGCCTTGAATTCTAGGTGATCCCCCTGCCTCAGCCTCCCAGTGCACTGCCACGCCCAGCCTAGGGTGCTGTTGAATGCTGGCTGAGATTAGTAACAGTCAAGGGTCAGTTCTATGCACACGTGACTCTAGAATTTGTCCACTTGCTTTCAGCTTCACTGTTAGTGTTCTAGCTTGGGGTACCATGGTTTCTCACCCAATCCATTCTTCACTCTGAAGCACGAGTGTGGGTAGGATTATGCACCTCTGTCCTGCAGCTCTATCCCCACACTACTGACTTCCTGTTAGTAGAATGTTAATGCTCATAATTCCTAACAAGTTACTTTGACCTTTCATTTCTGGTGCTGCCTAGCCTCCTCCCTTAACCATTATTTCTATCAACTCTATGGACCAGCCATAATGACCTTTTTTAGTTTGAAAGCACATTGTTCTCTCTTGACCTTGAAGTTTCTTCCCTCTCATCTAATTCTGGCTCTTCAATCATGTCTCAGTTTACACAGATTTTCTTTCTGGGATATTTCCCACGTTTGCCTTACTCATCCTTTGTGTTCCTAAGTACTCTGCAATGGCTGTTGGGGTTCTTATACTTGAGGGTCATCGTTACCCTGTCTGGTAGTGAGCTTGATTGCAGCGGAACCTCACTGTGTTGTTCAGTATCGAACACAATCTCTACCCATGGGGGGTACTTAATATAGGTGGAAGAGCAAGTAAATAAATGAACTAGCCACTCACAGGTGTCCCTCAGAAGAACTGCCTTAGTTGCCTAGGAGTTATCTGTCTGTTGAATGTTTATGATGAAGTTTAAACACTCAGTGTTTGTTCTTTGTGCCTTACTTTGTACTGATAGCCTTGTTAAATAGATGGATCAGGTGACAGTGTGCAGTTAGCAAAGTGCATCTTAAAACTCAAGATCTACATTGCTGTTTGCTAACTGTATGCTTACAAAAGTTAGATTGATCTTGTCGCATTAAAACTCATTAGGCAGATTTTGAGGGGGAAATAAAAGTTTTGATTCAGTAGACGTTGGGGGAGGGTAATTTGCAGGAAAAATTGCAGATTGGCGAGATTTTTAAGAGTCAGATGTGCTGTATCTCCCAAGTTCTGAAGAATGTTGGTAGTTTATACTGGGTTTTAGAATAAAAGTGTTTCTGTTTAACACCTAATCCAGATGTAATCTAGATTGTCTGGAATTTGCAAAGTAGGTGTTTTTAGTATTATCTTATCTTGAAGCTTTCACACATGTTTAACGATTTGTCAATGTGATCAAAATTAATGTAGTTAAAATCGTGTATTTCTGAAGTGTTAAGAATGAAAAATAATTTCTGTTCTTAAAGATAGGATAGTAATATACTATATTCTGAATTAATAGTGTAGTGAAAATTAATTTATAGCTCAGTAGTCAAGTGTTACATAAAGATATTTAGGAGTGGAGTGTATATATATATATATGCTTAGAGCTAATAATGTTTTGACTTCCAAGAGATCCCTTAGCTAGTATAAAGGATTACAGATACCCACAAATGGGGGAAGAGGTGTAGCTCAGTGGTGTAGTATGGTTGCATAGCAGGTACAAGGCCCTGGTTTTGATCCCCAGTATTGCAAAAGCAACAAAACAAAACAGAAAAGATGGCCACGATCGTACCGTCATTAAGAGGTGGGAGCTGTGTCACCCCGGGCTCCCTTTTTATGTTGTGATTTTTACCTTTTTATGCTGTGGTTAAATATGTGTAATATTTACCATTTTAAAGTGTACAGCTCTGTGACATTAAGTACTTCACAGTGTTTTCAACCATTACTGCTCTTCATTTCCAGAACTTTGTCATCTTCCCTGACTCAGAGTATTCATTAAATACTAACTACCCATTCTGCCTCGAAGCCCTTTGGCCTGAGTGGGTTTTATAACTCTTGACAAATAAATTAATGTGGGAATGACATTGTAATAGTTTTTGAAAATAGAGGCTTCCATTTCCTGTCTTGGCAACACTCTCCTTGGGGTCCTTGCAATGTTGTGTAGAAGTCTAGCTAGACTTGCTGGGTCAGATTTAAGGGAGGTCTGTGCTGAGACGCAGCATAAACCAACAGCTGCTGTGCTGGAGGAGCGTGCTGACCGCCCCGCGGAGCCTGGCCTTCCCGTCATCACCTTCAGGCGGAGCCATCGTGGGCCTTCAGACCTGTCTGGTCTCCAGCTCAGTTCCCCTGTGACCGTGTTTGATGTTGCATGGAGGAGATGACTTGCCTGTTGGTGAATTCTCACTGGTGTTCAGAGCACCCTTTTTAAGTACCTCACTTACCAATAGGTAAGGAGGTGTAATAAAATATGATTGGTGTTAAACTGCTAAGTTTTGGGTTACTTTGTTATGCTGCTGTAGATAATTGGAATTGGTTGTTAAGCTAGAAATTCTGTTGACTTCTTGAATTTGTGAACGCAAAACAGAAGCAGCACTGTACCCAGAACAACCCTAAAATGATTTGGAAAGACTGGGGGCATAATAAAAGATATATAAGTCCAGATGGTTGTTAGTAGTGTGGGAAGTGAAATTCTAAGAATGAGGTAAGTGGAGAAGATAACTCTGAGAGAACTCAGATTACTTAGAGGGGTGAAAATGGTAAAGTGGTTGATAAATGTTTTCACCTTTCAAAAATTCTTTGGGCAAAGCTGCTAAAAAAAAATAGCTAAGAAGTCTATGATTTTTCATTTCGAAGAAGAGATTTTCCAGGAATCTGAGGCTGTTTTCAAATTTTTTTTTTACTTTCAAAGATAGCTTTTTATGTTTCAGGGCTCTAGAAAGTTAAGGTAGTAAGGAATAAGGTATAAAGTATAAGATAATAAACTTTATGTTTTTATGTGGTGCTCTGAGCTCCTCAGAGTTTGCCAAAATTTAAGGTAGACCAAATTAATGAGCTTATTTCATAACATGGATTGTGGATAGTCCTTGGTACTTGGTAAATTTGATTATTCCCAGGGCACTGTGTAGGTACTATGGGGGATTCATAAAGCATTTTTGTAAACAGAAAGGCAGATAAATAAATGCGTAAAAGCAACCATGGGTTACTGTAGATACCACACTATTTAGGCTTCCAAAATTTTGTGTGCCTTTCCAAAATGTTGTGGGTTTTTATCCTGTTTTTAATGTTTAATCCCTTGTATTTTGTGCTTGATATTTGGCATTTGGATTGTGGTAGGTAAGGGGGAGATTTTACTTTATATGGAAAACCTATGGAAATGATTTTTTATTGAAAAACTAAAAATACACAGATCTAAAAGGCAAACCTCTTGTAAGGGCAGGGGAGTGGGTCAACAGGCCTCACAGAGTGCTTTTGTGTGGCTGCTGTTGTGACACTCCCTTAAGGAATAGCAGGATCACAGGTGAATGCAGATATACACACAGATATTTGAATTTGCTGCTCAGCTTTCTAGGTGAATTCCTTAAATGGTATCAGTTTTTTTTTTTTTTTTTTGCGGCGCCTGGGATTGAACTCACAACCTCGCACCTGCCAGGGCAGACACTTAAGCCACTGAGCCAAACGCCCAGCCCTGGTTTTTTGAGGCAGGGTTGCACTCTGTAGCTCAGACCAGCCTTGTGCTTACGTTGTAGCCCAAGCTGGCCTCGAACTCAACGCTTCTCCTACCTCAGCCTCCAGAGTGCTGGGATTAAAGGCATGCGCCACCACGCCCGGCTACAGTATCAGTTTTGGATTGTAATGAGTTTAATGGAGGCAAAAAACAAACGTATCAAAATTCTCTGGTTTCCCAAGGTTCTACAAAATAGAAATAATAATTTTGCCTATTTTTGGTAATTTAACAATAGCAGGAATAATTTTCTGGCCAGTGTTTCATGTCTATGTCTTATACTCTGTCAACTACTGTAAATATAACACTACGCAATGTGTTGATTATTGTTACTCTCCTTTTTTTTTTTTTTTTTTTTTTTTGCAGCCTCAGGGATTGAACTCACAACCTCGCACCTGGCAGCGCAGGCGCTTAAGCCACTGAGCCAAACTCCCAGCCCTGGTTTTTTGAGGCGGGGTCGCACTATGTAGCTCAGACCAGCCTTGTGCTTGCGTTGTAGCCCAAGCCGGCCTCGAACTCACAACGCTTCTCCTACCCCAGCCTCCCGAGTGCTGGGATTAAAGGCGTGCGCCACCACGCCGGGCTGTTACTCTCCTATTGACCTGTTTTGAAGTTTTGTTTTACTGTAATCTCTTGCTTTTTTCTGTTTAAAACAAACAAACAGCAATATCAGGAATGTATAGATAAGGAGCAAATTACTGCAATTTTCAGTCAGAGATGATTGTCAGGCTCATTCCAGAGAACAATGTAATGGATCTAGAGTGTATTCCGTATTTCCTCTCATTGCAGTTTCGAGGACATAGAATAAAAATGGCCACATTTAGGTGGGTAGGAGGACAGGGTCTAAAAGGAGAAGGTGTTTTTTTTACAGTGTAAATAAAATACCTTTGTAGAACCTTGTAGGAGGGAAGGTGGATGCTGGAGGATCATGTTCCTGATACAGGTTACTCAGGGCTGGTCTGAGCACGAGTCTCATGTTTCTGATGCAGCAGGGTGGGGCTGGTGGAGAGATGGACATAGGAGAGTACCCGGGGTAGTGCAGGTGTGCTGCTTCGTGCCATGGCTCACGTGACAGCACTGGAGAGCTGGATGCTCCCAACAACACTTCCCCTTCTGAGGCGCACCATGCAACTTCTGTACTAGGATTTGTATCTTAAGAGCGGTGAGGCATTTAAATGTTGTGGGACCATAATTGGGGAGAGAAATGTAACTTGGGACAGGGGTACAGCCAGAGGGAGGAGGCTGCTGGTCGATTTTGAAGTGCATGAGTGTAAGACTGGCCTTCTCCTCCAGGGTGCAGGGCACATGGATGAAATGGTAGGCTAACACTTTTTTTAGGTCCCTGTTGGTGTTAAATGGCTTGGAAGGGCTTTAGTCTTACCAGCTTCTTCTTCACCAAGATAACCCAGATTAACACAAAATTCATAGAAAGTGTGCTTTCTGTTAAATACATTTTTAAGGTAAGCCCCCTAGCAGAATCCCTTTTCTAATGCATCCTACATAGAAATTCTGGAACTACTATTGTTCTTTATATTACTTTATAGTAAATTTTTAATCAGTAGTTCATTAGTACTATGTTTCATGTTATGGACAATTTGCATTAACATGTTTATAGTTATAGCAAACAGAACAAAGTGAAATGATCTGGTTCTAGAATGTGTGATATTGTCTATGAAGAGTTATGAAACAGAAACGGTTTTGCTGTGTGTTGAAGTAATCTAGGAAGACAGCACCAAGCTGTCATTATTTGACCAACATCTTAGAAGATAAAAAGGCAGAAAGGAGGTAGCAGATATATTTTGATGGATAGAGTATCTTATGTCAACTCCAACTTCAAATGTTTGAATAATTTCTGAGGAACTAAAAGGGTTGAATTGGGTCACAAATAACTTTGTCAAAGCCATGAAGCTGACTGATATTTTCAGCTACAAATGTATGTATTTGAGAATCTTTTGAAATAAACATCTCATTTCCCTTTATCCTAGGTGCAGCAAAGTAGTATTCTACCATTCACTTGAGTTTTATGTACATACTAGAAATTAACTGTAATAACACTTGACTCATTAAAACTTAATTGCCAAAGATTTGGTTTCTTGTAGTCTGTAAGTGAAAATTGTAACAACTCAATTTATTTTTCTGAGCTTATTTTCCTTAAATTTTTATTTCATTCTCTATTTGCTTGACTAAACAGCGGCTCCAGTGGTCTGTGTGACTCTTAAGTGGGTGTCTGCCTTTCCTTGGAGCTAAGTGAGGCTGTATTTTTGTAATAAAGTACCACACGTGGAAGATGTCAGTCACCATCATATCTTTCAGGAACACGAGTTTGGCTGCCTGTCTTCCAGTGACCTTGAAAATGACAAGATGCTACATTGTTTGAAAAGTTAGAGCCACATAAAGTTGAAGAGTTTTTTTTTGGGCTGCTGTTATAATGTGTTTGAATGCCCCCCCACCCAAGCCTCATGTAATCATGGACATGGCTGAGTCTGGCGTTTGTGATTGGTTTGTTGTCTGGCGCTGAGACTGGTGATGTGAGTGCAGCACCCACCCAGGGGTGGAACTGGCATACAGGGTAAGGGCGGGGAGAAGGCATCCTTTTCTCTCTTGCTGGTTTGCACCTTGCTGTTTGTGGTGGCCATGAATGGCTGACCCACCATACCATGCTGCCTTGGAGCCAAGTGAGTATGGACTGAAACCCCCAAGAACTATAAGAAATAAATTTTTCCTTCCCTCATTTTGGGCATTAGGTATTTTGTCTCAGCATTGAGTGAAAAGTAACTAAGACAGCTGCATTGTAAAAATGGGGAAAAAAATTTTATATATATATTTTTTTGGGGGAAGACATTTGCCAGTTAGAGCTTCAAAGAAGGCTGTGTTTGGGAGGCCTTTAATTGTTTACCAAAAGGTTATTGCAGAAGAAAATATAAGGGAGACATCATAAAGAAGAAAATTTGAAACTCATAGAGAAGAAAACTGAAAACTTGGAAGAAATAGTCATTCTGCTAATTATCCGAGTGCTTCAGATAGTTTGGAATTAAAGTTTCAGATTTCAAATCCTTGATTAACTTTTTTCACAGTAAAACCAGGATCAGGATGGGAAATTAGCTTGCTTTAGTTTTTTTTTTTTTTGTTTTGTTTTTTGGTATTGGGAATTGAACTCGGAACCTTCTGCTTGCTAGGCAGGCACTGTGCTGCTGAGCTACATCCCCAGGCCCTTACTTTAGTTTTAAAACATGCTTACCATCCATTAAAATTTTACTTAAAATATTTATTGATTATAATGTTTAACAATGTAAGGATTTATAATCAACATTTTGTGTTAAACTCCTAAAATAAAAATTCTAAGAATTTGGGTAAAATTGAATTATTGCAGGAGCTTAATCAGTCTTTAGCACTTGACTGTCTTGGTAGTCAGTAGACACTTCCCATCGTGGGTGAGTGTAGATGTGAGTGTGCAGGGAGGAGAAGTCCAGTGAGGAATGTAAATGATCTTCATCCTTATCGTCTCATTCACATGAAGAATAAGGCAAAACTATATAACTAGCCAGCTGGTAATACAGAGATGTGTTTATGAATGTAAGAGAGATACAGGAACATATTAAATATTCATCTTTCTATAATTGTCCAGCTCTTCTTATATTGCAGTAGTGTCAAGTAAATTTTTAGGTTTTATTACTAAATGTTTAAAAAAAGTAGATGAAAATGCTTTTTCACTGAAATGAAACTGAAGACCTCTCTCTCTCTCTCTCTCTCTTTTGGAGTGTGAGATTTTATGTTGGCTGATACTTTTCTTTTTTGGTACATTAAGTTATTTTGCTGTCTTGGCTTTTATTCTTGCTCTGGAAAAGTCAGCTCTTAGTCTAGCTATAGCTCCTTTGAAGGTAGGATAACCATCCTGCTTGAAGTGGATTGGTAACTGGTCGTCAGTTTAAACACCAGCTTAACTGAATCAGCGTGGTGCTGAGCATGGATGGCCCACCTGAGGACTATTACCAACATAAAAAGGAGACCTGCAGAGGAAGAGTAGCCTTGTGGGTTCTCCTAAGTGGTGGTGTTTGGAGCCATTGGTTCTCCTGGACGAGCTTGTCATGCTGGCTCCCCTGATATGAACTTTGCTGTTATCACTGGAGGAGCTTGGGCCCTTGTTGCTAAGGATGGCTGCAGTTCACTGTGGGGGAGTTTTGGTCTTTACTTTGAGCATCGCTTCCTGGCTCTGGAGGGGGATATGTGCTGTTTAATCTCCAGGAGAAGTGTCACGCTGGCTTCCTGATATGTACTCAGCTGTTCTCATTGTCGGAGGAGCTCTGGACCTCATTGTCACTGAGAATGGCTGTGGTGCTTTTTGGGGGAGCCCTTGTCCTTATTTTGAGTGTTGCTTCTTGGCTCCAGTACAGAACTCACTGCCTACTGGTACAGATCCTTCACCCCGATGGCTTAGACTTCCTACCTTCCACTGCTGACCTTTGGGCTTTCCCAACACGACCCGAGAAATAGACTTGCATGAGTCATTGTCATGGGTTCTAGCTTTTCAGCTGAACTCATGCAGGTTATTGCCATGGCCTTGGCTGAAATTTTTAGGTCTTTAGTGTTGTGAGCGGATTTCCTGCACTTTGTATTTGACTCCTTGGGTGACCATTATAAATAATACCATAAATTTTGTGTCCTGTGTGTAGTTGTTCTCCTTGCAACTCCTGACCACAGCACTGCTGTTAATCTCCTTTTATGATACTGTGTTTGGTTCACTTGTGGTTGATTTAAGCCTCAGTTTGTGTGGGAGTTGAATTCCCTTTACTTACCTTGCTTGGTATCAGTAGGCTTCTTATGTCTTGTTTGGATTCTGGAAAATTCTGAGCCATTATTGCTTTCATTTTTTAATTTTTTTGGTACTAGGAATCGAACTCAGGATCTTGGGCTTGCCAGGCAGGTGCTGTGCCGCTGAGCTATATCCTGGCTCTCACTATTGCTTTAAACTTTCCACTCTTTCTTTTCTTCCAGACTCCAATTAAATGTGATAAATATCTACACACACACACACACACACAAATATATGTTTCAAATCTCACTCTTAGACCTGAATTTCCCTTTTTTTGTTCTTTTTCTGCTGAATTACCTATCATTTCTTCCGAACTATTTTCCAGTTTGATATTTCTCTGTTCTGTTCTGTCGGTGTTTACAGTCTCTCTTTTTGTGATACTGCAGATCAGATTCAGGGCCTCACATGTTAAACCCTGCACCATTGAGCTGTAATGCTACCTCCCTATTGGGTTTTTGGTTTTGGTTACTATAATTTGTAGAAGTGCTTTCTTTATTTTTTGGGGGGAGGGGTCCTTTTTCAGATCTGATGTACTATGTGTTATGAATTCCTATTGCTTGCAGATACTTTATTTATTGTTTCATCAATGTATTAATATGTATGATAATTCAAAGGTCCAAAATCTGTGTGAGTTGTTTTTGCTATTGTTTGTGGTATTTGTGTTTGTTCTTATTTTTTTATTTTAGGAATCGATCTCTCTGTTGCTTATGTTTGCCTCAAACTCCTGAACTGAAGTGATCCTCCTGCCTCAGCCTTCTGACTAGCTGGGACATTCTGCTTCACCTGGCTTCTGTTTCTGTTTGTTCTTATTCATGTTTCCTTTTGTGCCTGGTCATTGTTGACTGATTGTTGCCCTCATACAGTTTACTGTTTTTAAGTGCATTTCCCAGGATGAGTGTGCTCTCTCTCCTCTGAGGTACTATGTTTGTGTCTGCTGGGCTTTTAGAGCTATTACCAGCCAGGGACTCTTTTTGAAACCATGTTTAGCACTGTGACTCTTGGGTCCATTGTAGCCATATGCTCAAGGTAACTACAGCATCTTTTTAAAAATTTTTTTTAGTTTTAGAGAGGGTCTCACCATGTAGTTCAGACCAGCCTTAAACTCACCATGTAGCCCAAGCTGACCTCAAATTCACAGTGATCCTCCTGCCTCAGCCTTCCAAGTGGTATGATTACAGGTGTGTGCCACCATGCCCAGCGACATCTTAAAAACTTTGTTCTTCTGCTTTTTCCCTTTTTTGGTGCCGACAGCTTGCTCTTTACTCTGCTGTGGTTGGAAGAGATGTCGGTTCAGTTCTCAAGAGTTGTTGCGCACTGTTCTCTGGAGCTGTCATCCTTAGTTGAATGCAGGGAGGGTCTCCTTAGGTCCCTGTTCTGGGCAGGCTGCAACCTTTGTCTTTGGTGACCTGGGCCCTGGAGGCTGAGGACCTGATATTCAAGGGCGATGACACTGGCTAATGTCTTTAGACCAGAGGCGGCTTTGTTATTCCTGAGCTCAGGTTTGCCTCAAACTTTGGCCTGGTAGTTCCCTGTGTTTTCAATTCTTACTGCTCTCAGAGTAATACATTTTTTAATGGTTTGTTTAGCATTTTTTATTGTTTTCAGTGGAACACAGACCTGGATAATTTAAAGTGGGAGCTGCTAATAGCCTCAGTGCTGGAACCTAGGTGCTGCTGTGCTGCTAGAGGTGCTGCTGCAGAGTGTCCCTTCCCACCAACGCTTCCGTCAGCCTCTGTCAGGATAGAGTAGAGGCTGGGTGATGACGGTCTCCAGCTTCTAAAAGTTTAAGGTAGAATGCTTTCTTCAACTGGTATGTCAGATTAATGGAACAGTATGTGCTATTCTGGAGAAAGCGTGAGGGTAAACTATTTTTATTAAAGATACTACTATTCTTACGTTCTCTTAGCCATCCTTTTGTCATCTTTAACTTCTTGTTTGCTTTCCATTTTTTTTTTTACTTGCTTTTATCCCCCCCATTGCTATCACAGTACCCCAGGTCTAGGACTATTACTTGTTGGCATACTAATTTGCTAAATTCTCTGTAATTACTAGCACAGTTAAACATCATTTTGCATGCATGAAATTTTTGTCATGGATTAAATTGTTTTTATCTTCATGAATTCTGTATTTTATCTGTCCATTTATACTTTTTCATCTTTTGGGGTTTTATACTGAATATTATTTCTTTATGCATTTTGTTGTGTATTTAATTAAGTTGAATATTGTCATCTTCCATAGCTTGTATATTTTAGTCAGTTAAGTTTTATCTCATACGATGTTAAAAGCTGGAAATATAATCTGTGCTTAGGCTGACGTTCTAGTAAGGGAGATACAGATGTAAGTTCTTACAGTATTATATCAGTCAGTGCTCACTAGAGAAACAGATTTAATATTATAGACAGATTGATTGATTTACAAACTAGGCTTACAGTGGCCATTACAGAGTCAGGTGTAGAAGAGTGCAGAAAGGCTGTCTGTGCGCTGGAGAACCAAAGGTCCAGTCAAGTTCACTGTAGATTCCCATGCAACTCCGTATTCAGAGACTGAAGAGTCTGCACTGGAAGCCAGCAGATGACATCCAAGGCGAAGGTGAAGACAGAGCTCCTCTGAAAATACAGAAGTGAGACTTCCTTCTTTTCCTTTTTATTCTATTAAGGCTACAAGCCTATTTGTGCCCCTCACACCCTGGGTGGGCCTTTCCTCTTCAGGAAATTCATCCCATCACACCCAGAACTGTGCTAAGCGGATCAGTTGGGCGTTTCCTTACTCCTGTTGACACAACAGTTAACTATCACTAGTATAATTCATAAACGCCACAATGAAAAGTGTTATGGAGTGAATTTGCCGGAGGGAATGTGCAGATGAGTGAGGCAAGCAGATGACTGCAGGAGCAATGGCGGGTCTACAGAAGGGTTTTTACTTTGGCTGCTAGCTGAATTCAAGTTGAAGACAGATGGAAATAAGTGAACAAAAGATCAAAAACTTTGGCATAATGTTGTTTCAGGTTTTACTGCAGGAGCCTGCCAGGCCTTTAGCCTCCTAGTTGGCGTAAAATGATACAAGTGCTGTATTCTAGTCTTTCCACTTCACTCCACTTAGATTTGATACTTTGTATTTAATCCATTGTCTTTTGTAATATATTTTTTACATTTGTCCTCCAGAATAGATCTAAGTTTTTTATAAATTACCTTTTTTAATGTTGCTATCTAGCTATCCAGCATCATTTATTAATAATGTTTTACTCGTTACTTTTTATGCCATTGTCATATTATTTTTTATATTGTTGTACTATTAGCATTTTTCTAGACCATAGCAGCCTAGGAGTCACTTGGCCAGTAAACTGAAGAGAGGATTTGTAGGGCAGAGGGAAACAGATGGATAGGTGTTTTGGTTGATTGGAAAGGCCTTTCACTTTCCATGCTTGACTTGGGCTTCCCGACTTCCGGGGCCCCCAAGGTGGCACCTGGCTCTTCTCTATCTTACTTGGCCGTGCTGTGAGCACTGGCAGTGCCTTTGGTGACTTTTCACATATCTTTTGCTAGTTATTTGAGCAGTTTCCAGCTGGGCTTCAGAAGTTAGTTCCTGTGATGAATCCTCTCTCTCTCTGTCTTACTCTCTCTCTGCAAGTATGATATCATTGGTTCTGCCTGTCTCTACTTGAGTGAGGATGGCTGAGCACCAGGTCAGGTGACTTTCTGACTCTGAGCTTTCTCTCTGCTTACCTGGGATAGACTCAGAAATGTGTTCTTTCTCAGGCTCATTTTCTCTAGGACTGTGCACATTCAGGTCCCACAGACCTGCTCTTCTTCAGTTTTATACTGGAAACTGGGCCTTTTCCTCTTGTGAGTAGTTGCTGCTTTCATATGTCATTGTTAGTGGAGTCAGCCTGTCTCCTTTTCTTAGCCTTTGCTAAGGTTAGTGTTATGGTTTGTGTCTGGATGTCCCCCCAAAGCCTCATGCAGTCATGGGGGCAGGCATCTAGAATTTATCATTTGGTCTGATGCTGGGATTATGGGTGTGAGTACTACACTCACTCTAGGGTGAGTAGCCTACATACAATATAAGGGAGGAGAAGAGGCCTGCTCTTGAGCTTCTCCTTTTTTGCTTTTGTTGCTTTTCCACCTCCATGACTATTTGCCCCTGTGCCATGCTATACTGCCTTGGAGCGAGCTCATTATAGACTGAAATTTCCACAGACTGTGAGCTAAGTAAACCTTTTCTTCCTTCATTTTGGGCATTGGGTATTTTGTCTCAGCACTGAGAGAAAACTGAGACAGAATATGGTGCCAGAGAAGTGGGGTTGTTGCTGTGACTGTGCCTGACCATGTAGTTCAAGAGCCTTTGGAAATGGCTTGTGGAAAGAGTTTGGAAAGGATTAGCAGTTTTGGAAAGGATCAATTTAGAAAGGGTAGAGCTGGAATACCTTAGGCTGTTCTGTATGGAAGATTCTGGTCAGAGCTCAGGAGACCAGAAGGCTGACAGAAACCCTGCCAGTAAAGCCCAGGCTCGGGAGGTTTCTGCTGGGAAGAAGGACTGCATTGGTTGTTGGAGTCCAGATGATGTGTGCTGTGGCTTGGCAGAAAGTTTGTCTGCATTCTGCCTGTACCCAGAGACTTTGCCTGAGACTAAGATTAAGGACAGTGGGTTGATTAATCTGACAGAAGAAATTTCAAGGCAGTATAATGTTGAGGCAGTGACATGGCTACTACTGGGGGCTTTTAGCCAGATTTATTTTGAGAATCAAGATCAGAAAGCTCCTGAGTGATTTAAAATATGAATTTGTCCAGAAAGGAAGCTCTAGTAAAGCTGTGGAATGTAAAGATAGAGCTGAGAAGATCTTGATTGCTGAGAAGGAACAGGAGAATAGAA
Organism: Dasyprocta punctata; assembly: GCA_004363535.1. Classification (NCBI taxonomy): domain Eukaryota; kingdom Metazoa; phylum Chordata; class Mammalia; order Rodentia; family Dasyproctidae; genus Dasyprocta; species Dasyprocta punctata. The sequence continues at coordinate 18,148 of RJWM01011648.1, read as the reverse complement.
AAGATGGTCTGGGGGCATCATGGGAAGAAGCAATGGGTCTCCACCCTTTGCAGCCTCAAAACTGCAAAAATGAAGGACTTTGCTTTGAGGAGAAAGCCCCAGAGCACCAGGTTCTAGAGTGGTGGCAGCATAGAGAATCTGTTCGTCACAGTCAGCTTCAGAGTGCCCAGTGATCCAGGCACTTGACCCCTGTAGCCAAGAGAGAAGAAAGCCTGAATACTGCTCCAGCTGGCAGTGGACCTTGGCATCATCCACATGGTGCTGGTTTTAGATGCATGTGGAATGCAAGAGTTGTAAGGTTAAAAAGACTTCCACCCAGATTTCAAAAGGTCTGGGAGGCCAGGCAGTGTGTCCCTGAGAGGGCAGTGTGTGAAGTTGTGAGGGTGAAGCCAAAGGTGCAGTGGGGACCCCAGAAGTTTGGGGAAGCTAGGAATGTGGCTCATCTGAGGAAACCTACAAGGCTTGAGCAGAGCAGGTCCAAGAGAGAAGCTGTGGGAGGTACAACCACTGGAAGTGCCATGGGGTGAAGTTACATGAGCCTTTTGGAGTGCACAGTTTACCAAATTTCTTCAGGTGTTCCACTTGGAACTACGGGACTTAATGTTTATCCTGCTGGATTTTGGACTTGCTTTGGTCCCATTCTTTTGTATTCCCCCGTTTGTACCCTATGGAATGGTAATGTGTATCTTTTGCCATTGAGTGTTGAAAGTGTTTAACTTTGCATTTGTACAGGGACTCACAGCAGAGAATTGCCACAGATCTTGGAGAAGACTTGGAACTTGGACTTTTCAGCAATGCTGAAACTGTTAGGATTTTGGCAACTTCTGGAGACAGACTAAATGTGTTTTGCAAGGATGTGCATGAGTTTTTGAGGGGTTGGGTTGAAATGTTATGGTTTGAGTCTGGATGTCCCCGCAAAGCCTCCTGCAGTCATGGGGGCAGGCTTCTAGAATTTGTGATTGATGCATGGTCCAGTGCTGGGATTATGGGTGTGAGTGCTTCACCCACCCTAGGGTGGGTGTGACCTGCATACAATATAAGGGACAGAAACAGTGTTCTCTCATGCTCTTCCCGTTCTGTTCTTGTTGCTTTTGGTGTCTTCCGCTGCCATGAATTGTTGCCCTCTGCCATGCCACCTTGTCTTGGAGCCAGCCAAGTATGGACTGAAACCTCCACAAACTATGAGCTAACTAACCCTTTTCTCTGTTAACTTTGAATGTTGAGTATTTTGTCCAAGCAAAGAGAAATAGTATTATAGTAGTTTACAAGGTAGCATTTACTTTTGTTTGTGTTACTTGTCTGCCCACTTGCTGAGTGGGCAGAATGGAATGTACATCATATGCATCCATTCAGATCGTATGGTTCTAGCATGTATCTGGTACTATGGCTATTTTGATTTACTTAGACCTTTAAGAAGATTTCTTTACCTCCCCCTCTGCTTTTCTTTCTTTCTTTTTTTATTTTTTTATTTTAAAGATAGTAAAATCCAACAAAACGTAACAGAATGAAGTCAATCAAAACAGAGCAGTAGAACTGGTACAGAACTTCCAAGAAAGACTCCATGAAAACAATAGCTACTATAGTATATCTTGTTATTTTCAGAATAGTTGACCTTTCCAACAGGTATGGTAAAATCAAACCAAAAAAAAAAAAACAACCCCACAAAAACACAATAAAACCAATAAAAACAGAGTATAAAACAATGCCAAAAAAATTAATCAGAATAAAGCAAAACAACAAGAATAACACTGGGCCTCAAAGACAAGACAGACGAGAATCCCCCATTTTTGCTACACTGCGTACTGTCATCCTCCAAAGAGATGCTGAGGCTGCCAGCCTCAGGCCTGCAAAATGAACAAAACAATACTAGCATTTATTTGTTCCATGTACCCCAGTTGCTATCAATGTAGCCAGACCTCAGAAAGAGCAGGCTGCCTTACTGCGGGGGGAGGGGGGACTTTGTCCTTGATTCTTAGCCCTCTGGGTAGGTGCACGGGGGTGGGGGGTGGGTTGGAGGCGGTGGCACATGTTTCTCTTCCTGGGGTCCACACCTGTTGTGCAGGGCCCTGGAAGGCTGTCTTACTTGTCTCCTGGTTGGAGGCTCTCAGGCCTGGCTGGGCGGGCTCCCGAGAAGCCCATTTCTTTCTCCTCCTGGGGTCCATGCCGGTTGGGCAGGCCCCCGAAGGCTGTCTTACTTCTCTTTTTTTTTTTTTTTTTAAAGATGTTTGTTGTTGAAGGGAAGAGTGATACTTAGCCCTTTGTTTTTAGTGTGGGTTCTGGTATATTCCAGACAAGCCTATGCTGTTAAAATGCAGTAATAAAGTAATCTGACAATTGATTTTTACATTGATCAGAAGTGTTACTGAGATCAGCGTTCCTAATTAGAATGTCAGGGTGGTTATTAAATTATGACTTATTTTCCAGTATTTAATGCTTTGGATGATTGTAAATGACAAATTTGTGAGGTACCATACCATAACACAGCCACATGGTGATGATCATGTTTTCTTTTACTTTCCTTTTGTGTGTTTGCCAAAGATTTTGTTTAAAATTTTTTCCTATTATGATCATTTTGTGCATTAAAATGAAGAATGTATTATATAATCATTGGACTATAAAATAGGAAAAAAAGGTTAAAACTTCTAAGTTTATAAGTATGTGTCACAACTATTCCCAAGCCTAAAACAGGAATTTCAAAAATTTGACATCAAAACTTATGTTAAACTTATCCATTGTATTTTATTTCACACTTGAGGTTTGGGGCAGTGGTTCTGCCGCACTTAGCACTGCGTGGGGTGCTTGGTGAGCACCTGCTCCAGCCTCCCTCAGCCCTCTGGGACAGCTGGACTGGCATGCCTGGGGCTTGGCTGTGGTGCTTCCGGGAGGCCAGCTCTGCTGTGGTCCTTTCCTTGGGATTCTGCCCGCACTTTCTGCACTCGGTGGTCCAGGACTGCGCTGGAGCAGCCTCTGAGAGAGGGGTGGTCAGTCCTCTGGGGCATAGGCCGGGCCCGGCACCTCGTCGTGCATGCCTGGTCAGAGCAGGCACAGGCCGAGTAAATGCCAGGTGTGGGAGGTGGGTGGTGGGCCGTCTCAGCCCTCAGGAGGAGCCGTGCTGAAGAGTTCGTAGCTGCTTTAGTCTCCACACTGAGGTTAATGATCAGGTCACATTTGGGAAGCAAATTTCCCTTTATGGATTACCAATGGAGAACCTATATTTAGGAGAAGCAGTAATAGAAGTATTACAAAGTTTTAATATTTGCTTGTAACATTTACTTCATCCACACATTTAAAATTTTATTATAAAAGAAATGATTTATAACTGCCTCATGATACATCAAATATTTTAAATGGTTGTCTCATTAATGATTTGTTTTAAGCATAATTTCAATATTGTTGGAATTAGAAATGTACCTTTTCACTTGCTAATATAGATGTGTTTTACTTCAAGAAACAAAATCATGCTTAAAATCATTTCCTTATGTTTATTCACTCCATGCCCCTTCCTCCAATGAGTTCAAGGCGACTTGCGGTAAGACGCGTAATGCCAGTCTGTAAGAAGTAAACTGAGCAGTGGCATAGTGCCACACCACGACCTGGGGTCCTCCCACCCTTCCACTGCGTGTCAGTCCTCAGCCTGCCAGTGGTGCTTTTCACCAGTGCTCTTCTAGCTGAGATGCCATCTTCTTTCCCTGAACTGCCGGGGTGTCATCTCCTGCAGCTCACACTCCGCTCAGGCAGCGTTTACAAATCACGTTCTTCTGCCTACTGCCTGTGTTTAACACGTCTTGAGAGCCTTCGTGTGCGGCGCCTGCTGACCCTGCCTGCTCTTGCTGCTCCTGGCAGTCATTGTCTTTTCCAGCTGTAGCCTTTTCTTGGTAGAGCCTTTACCACTGCTTGGGCCGCTCTTGCCTCAGGTTTTGTGTGACTTTTGTTTATTCATTTAATTGAAAACTGTGATATTTGACTTTAATTTTTTATTGGTACATGTTTACAGTACACGATGTTGGTGTTCATTGTGGGGAGTTCGTGCCTGCACATGACATCTTCATTCTTTTAAATCCCCAGGTTTTGCTTCTCTTCCCACTTGTAAAAGGTTCATCTGACTGTTTCTTATTATCTGTCCTTTATTTTTGCTCTTTAAACTGTTTATACTTTGGAAGCTTGGCGTGGTGGCGCATGCCTGTAATCCCAGTGCTTGGGAAGCTGAGGCAGGAGGATCACCATGAGTTCAAAGCCAGTCTCAACTACATAGCAAGACTCTGTTTAAAAAAAAAGAAAGAAAGAAAGCTCAAGTATTTATACTTTGGGTTTCACATATAAGAGACCATTCAATGTTTAAGTTTATGTGTCTAGTTTGTTTTAGTTAACACTGTTTCAAGGTGTATCCATTTTCCTTCAAACAAATTTCCTTCAAGTTTATCCTTCTTTATAGTAGAGTCCTACTCCACTGTGTGTAAATATCACATTTCCTTATCCATTCGTCTGTCGATGACATATAGGCCACTTCCAAGATTCAGCTGTTACGAATTATGCTGCTATTAGGAGGAAGCACGGGTGTGCCTGGATCACTGTAATATGATGTCTTTTAACTTTTGGGGGTGATACTTAGAAGAGGAATAGCTGGGTTGAATGGAATTTCTAATTTTAGATTTTAAGCAATCTTTGTATAGATTTCATAGTGATTGCACTAGTTTATACTCCCACCAACAATGTAGAAGGGCTCCTTTTCTCCCGCAGCCTTGCCATCATTTGTTATTATTTGATTTCTTGGTGATAGTCACTGAGTCCTTTCCATGCAAATGTCTTTTTTTCAGACAGAGTTTAAAACTGACCATGCAGTTTAAAGTGAAAATCTGTCCATTTTAGCACTTCTCACATTGTTACTACAGACTGCTTGCTACATTAATGGTTTCTTCTTTCTTGTTCACGGTCTGTCTCAGTGCATTTAAAACAAGCTTCCTGAGGGTGGATTGTTTGGTGACTGTTGATAGCTAGAGCCCATCTGCCTGTGAAACAGAGTGTATGGTGCATACTGGGGCCTTAGGGAGAATGAATGAATTCTAGCAAGATGATAAAGTGCTGGAAGAGATGCCGGTGTTTTCAGGAAATCACAAGTTTGTTTTAGGAAAGAAGACTCCTACCTTCTCACTCTAGGATGTGCTTTTTAGGCTAACAATAGTCAGTCTTTACTGGGCCTTTTTTTTTTTTTTTTTCAGCACCAGGGATCGAACTCACAGCCTCGCGCCTGCCAGACAAGTGCTTAAGCCACTGAGCCAAACTCCCAGCCCTAGTTTTTTGAGGCAGGTTTGCACTATGTAGCACAGGCCAGCCTTGCGCTCACGTTGTAGCCCAAGCCAGCCTCGAACTCACAACGCTCCTCCTACCTCAGCCTCCTGAGTGCTGGGATTAAAGGCGTGCGCCACCACACCTGGCTCCATTACTGGGCCTTTAAAAAAAAAATGCACACTAGAATCCGTCTATAACTTTAGAGTGCTCACTGGTAGATCTGATGGACATGCAGTACGTGTTTAAAGACAGGGGCCTGAGTGGGACAACTGTGTGGATTCAAATAGAAAACTCCTGGCCAAAGAGGCAGAACCACGCCTTCCCGTGAACCAGGCTCTGCCAGGGGGATCAGGAAGAACCTCAGCAAGAAGCAGAAACACGCCTTCCCAGGTGCTGGAAAACCAGAAGAGGCTCCTCACCCCTGTAAGCAACTGGCTGATTCAGAGGACTCAGGGTGAGATGATTGCAACTGAGGTGAAAGGAATAGCTAGATGCTTGTATTGTTTGGTTTGGTTGACTGCAGGCCGGGGGCTGGTGGTCTGGTCACCTACTTGGAGGATGGCAGTGTGCGTTGCGGCAACTCTTGGGGATCCCTTTCTGTCTTGTTTTTGAAATCCAATGTTTTGTTCCGTTTTACTGTTTTGTTTCATTCCTGTATCTGGTAACCTGAGCAACTATTTTGAAGATATCAATATGCAGTATAACTACCATTGTTAAATTCCTATCATCTGTGTAGTCGTTTTTTTCTTTTGTTGTGGTTGTCATTTTGCTTTTGTTGTTGTTGTTTTTTAGGTTTCTTTGCTTCTTGATTTATGTTTTTTCTTTTTTCTCTTTAAAATACAATTTAATGAAAAAAATAAACGTAACAGAGTATTGTTGACTGGAGGCTTATAGCAGCTTGACTCTCTGGGAAGCCTGATTTATAATCTTTACTTTAGAGGTCAGTATAATGGACTAGTGGTTCCAAAAATGGTGAACCCAAGATGATTATTTGGGAGTGTGTGAAGGAGGTAAATACAGTAGTACCATGGTTCGCGAACTTAATTCTTTCCATGTTTCTGGTTGCAAACTGAATTGCATGAGAATTGAATCAAATTCAGTGGTTAGGTTCAATGTTGACTTTATGGGGAAATTTGATTTGGTGCTCATGCAGTTTGGTTTGTGACCAGAATTGTGGAAAGAATTAAGTTCGTCAGCTGGGGTATCACTGTAATGCTTTATGTATGTTTCTAATTTCATCCCTCAACATTTTTGGAGAGTAGGGCATGATTTACACATATGATCTACAACAGTAATACTTGCATATAACTTACAAGTATATGCATGTTGGGCATGTGGACATTGAGCATTCCACTCTATTGGTTGTTCCACTGAAACAGTCACCTGCTGACTCTTGCAGGGGGTGAGTGTGTATTGTAGGGGTTCAGATGTGGAGAATCGAGTGGTGGTAGTTAAGAGCAGAACTTAAAAGTGGAAATGTTCAGGGTCTCTGCCAATCGAAAAGTAATCAAAGTGAAGGTTGAGCAGCAATGTAAGTTACTCAGGAGATGTGATTCCGTTAGAGCAGTTTGTTTGCACATGTATTTTTCAAGAAGATGTTTGTTTTCTGTGGCATAATTGCATCTCAGTTATCAGATATTGCATGGTAATCTAGCTTTTATCAGTTGTTTTGAATCCTTTCTGCTGACCAAGACCTGGGTCAGCTTAACTTAAGATGACAAGACTAGAAACCAGGTTTCTTGCAGTATGCATTTCACTTCGTTACCTAAGGAAAAAAGCCTAGAAAACAGAAACAAATAAAAATGTACTTTACAGATACAGTAATAAGTATTTACCATTCATTAAGGCATGTTCTTTGGTAGGGCTATGGCAGACTACATACTGTGTGTTTTAAAATCCTGAAAAAAACTACATGACAGTGATACTGTTTTCTTCATTTTACTAAGAAGAAACTGCAGCATGAAGAGGTTAACTGTCTTCTTTAAAAACCATGTACTTACTGTTAGTTTTATAATTGTTCCACTATATCTGTTTTTGCTCACTTCATGTGATTCTGTTAGGAGAAGCAGGAAGACATTTACGCTTGTCTTAACTCTTTCAGAGGATGAGTGTACTTGCAGCAAATGAAATATGCTTAAATTTTCCTCACTAGTGTTTAAGGAGAAAGCAAGAGAATATGTATAGAATAATCAAAATAACTTCAGAAATTTGGAATAATCAGCTCAATACCTGTTTACACTAATTAGTAAAGTTTCAGATGGTCCTTCTTCATTTTTCAGTGAGAATTTTCTTTCTTTGGCCATTTAAATTTTGATTATAACTAAATAGAAAAATCAAGATTTAGAATGTGTGACTAGTGGAATTCACTTTAACTTACCAAGGAAAAGCATAATGTTTGCTTATAGGCTATAATGTAGGAAATGACATAAATTTTGGAACAAATGTGCATGATTTGTAATGTTCTTGTGTACTTTAGAAACACATTGCATTCCTTAAAATTTTATCCAGAATTCTAATAGGTAACTATTTTTTTGGGAGGGAGGTAGAGGTCAGTGAAAGAAGTCTCCTTACATTTTTAAATTGAGGTTTAGCAATAACAAATATTTCTCCAGGAGCAAACATCAGATTATTCTGCTTCAGTATTTGCTTAGTTTACATATGTCTCTCTCTCTCTCTCTCTCTTTTTTTTTTTTTTTTTGGTACTGGGGGATCGAACTCATAACCTTGCACCTGCCAGGCAGGCACTTAGGACACTGAGCTAATCCTCTGCTCTATTTTTTTTTGAGATAAGCTCTCACTATGCATTTCAGGCTGGCCTTGAACTCACTTTGTAGCACAGGCTGGTCTGGTACTCACAGAGATCCTCTGGCCTCAGCCTCCAGAGTGCTGGGATTAAAGGCTTGCACCACCACACCCGGCTACATATGTCTCTGTTGATAGTAACTTCTCTACATAATTGGATATATACCTCTCACTTTACATTCCTTAGAGAAATCCTTTAAAATTCAAATATGGAACCAGACACACGCTGCAGAGACTACTCTAGTTTTACTTAAGTTCTAGAACTTCTTCTTAACGTTTATTGTATCTGGGCTGCGTTTGTAAAGCAGACAACTACAGTGCTTATACACGTAGGGTGTCTTGTAACTAAAGTGCTGTTGTGTGGCAGCTGAACTCGTGTGCTTCCCTGACATTCATTTGGTAAGCAGTTCACTGCTTAGAAATTACTGTGATTTTGTTAATAGAAATGTTTTAAATTAGGAAACAAAGAGAAATTATATTATACTAGATAAAATATTAAGTGGTACTATGTATTGATGCGGAATTTGTTTAGCTAGGGCTTAAAATATTGTTAGGGCAAACTTTTGTGTATTCAGTTTCTTTGTTTTGATAATAAATGATGGTGAAAAGGTCAGGGCAGATTAGTGTCCTTGGCCTCAACATGAGTTTTGCCAGATCCAGTCAAAATTGCATTGGTGGAAAATAGTACGTGCAACCAGTTATTCTCATTAACAGTAGAGAGCCCTGGCATGTGGATTAAATTTCATTTAATTTCAAATAAATAAGTGCTTATTAAGAAAATTTAAATTTGCTACATAGTCACTTAAAAAATGAAAGATCATTGTGAAGATGCAAAGATATTCTTCTTTTGCTCTATCTCCCTGATCATTTTCTTCCTTTGTCATTTGCTATATGAATATTGTATCTGGGTTTAAAAATTGGTCCTAAAATATAACTAACTCCTCTGAGATAGTCTCTGCAGCATGTCTGGTTCTAGCTTTGAGTTTTGAAGGATTTCTTGTATGGAGTGCAAAGTGAGAGGTCAGCAGCCAATGATGTAGAGAAGTTACTGTCCACAGAGACATGTGTAAACAAAGCGAACACTGAGGCAGAGTAATCTGATGTTTGCTCCTGGAGCAATATTTGCTATTGCTAAACTTCAGTTTAACCCTCTGGAATGAGTGTTGATTATATGCAATTTGTGATCTGGCATCCTTTTAAATTTTACTTGTAAGATTTCTCAGGGCATCTAGTTATATTTTCAGTTTCTGTATCTTTCTTTTGTTCATTACCAAAAAGAATTGAAGTGAAAATTTTCAGTTGATGAAGTTTTCTCTCATTGCTTTTGATGTTACACATTTGCTCAGCTGTCCTGCAAAGTGGCATTTCTTTATGTTTTCATTTGGATACCGCATGGCATAGCTGGTTTTAGTGTCAGAAGTGCTTTGGTTGGTAGTCCAGTTTAATGTCTACTCATGATAATGAGCTATAAAACAAAATACCGTGTAGGGTCACAATTCAGTGAGTTGTATAAATAGAATAGCAGCTGGCAGGTAGTGTGCCTGGGTCTCAGCTGTCATGGATGTGCGAATAATCTGCAGATTTTGACCCCCTCAGCTGCCTCCTTGACTTCCTCATTGCTAAGACACATCTCCTGCAGAATTTTTTTTTTTCTTTTGAGGGTCAGATTTTGCTCCTAAAAAACTAGTTTTCTATAGTAGTGATTAGGAACATGCTTTTAGGTTCACTAGATATAGAAAAATGTGACAGTCATTAGTAAGTATGTCAAAAGTAGTGATTCCATAATGTTAGCCCACTACTTACTGTACTTAAGCTGGTAACCATATCTTTAATTTTGAAGTAATGGAGCTGTAAGGAACAGCACAAGGCAGAGACCTGCCAAGACCACCAGGCTTGTGTAAAGGCAACCTGGCATGAAATTTGTTGTGCATGGGTGCAGGCAGAGGGCAAAAAAGCCAGCTATAGAGGACAAAGAGAAGTGGGCTTTTTTATAGGGACTGAAAGAAGCCAAAAAGCTCTTAGTAAACATCCATGGTCAGAGTTCTCTGGATGTCTTGTGCCTCAGAGGGCAAAGTCCTTGAGACATCTGGTGTAAATGTTTGAGTGCCTTCAGATGTGGGGGTGTTTGGAAGATTCAGTGTTCTTATCTCTTTTATGGCATCCCGTGTTTGCTGAGGGCACCGGTGCTGAGCTGAGAACAGCGCCACTGCTGGCAGACAGGTTGGATATCAGGAGAGTCATGTCCAAATGAAGCCTTACCAGAACAAAATTAAAAGAATCTGCAATAAAGTAGGCAGCAGTTACAAATTGAAAAATACCATTTGTAGCAACATCCAAAGCATGAAATAGCTAAGGGATAAATATAATAGGTGCAATTATAAAAGAGAAAAATAAAGAAAGCATGTCACCCCTTGACTTAGAAAATTATATTTTGGTGTGGATTTTTTCCCATAAGTAAACTTAAACTGTGTTTTCTTTCAGTAAGGTTTTTTTTTATTGTCTTTTTTGAGCCAGGGTCTCTCTGTGCAGTTCAGGCTGGTCTTGAGCTCACTTTGTAGCCCAGGCTGGTCTCAAACTTGTGAGGATCCTCCTAACTCAGCCTCATGAGTGCTCGGATTACAGGCATGCGTCACCATGCCTGACTTCTTTTAGTGAGGTTTTATATTTTCTTTATGGAAACCTACAAGTTTCATTATATTTAATTTTTAGACAACAGTTTTAATTTTGCTGTAAAATTACCTTTAAAAGGCCTGTTATTGGATTTTTTGTTGGTATATAGAAATATAATTTTCTTTTCTATATCTGAATTTAGAAACCTTGCTTAATTTGACTAGTAGTTCTAGTAATTTATCTCTTCTTCAGGATTCTTCTGAATTTTCCAAGAATCCTGATCATAATCAGTGGATTAGGACACTTTGTGTCTTTTTTTCCAATCCTTATGTTACTGTGGGCTCTGCCAGATTTTGGGCCCACCTGCCATTAAGAATACCTATAAAAATGGAAAAATGAGTTTATTCACAATTTGGCCAAATTGGAAGGGCAACTACTTGACCCTCCCCCAGCTCAGAAATACTCTTAATTTATAAAACAGGTAGAATAAAAGCCATGAAATATGCATATGTTAATTGAGTCAGGCTTGGGCCTACTAGAAGGTCCAGAAAATGTTTAAAAATCTGGTTTTTAACATTTCTTGGTGTCCTTGGTGCCAGGGCTGAGAATGAAAGTTTCTTCTTCCTAATAGGAAGCTGGTGAAGTAGCTCATTTTAAAGATCCATTTTAGGGTCTTGCTTATCATTCCCCTGGCTTAGTCCATCCCTTAATCTTGAGGGATTTTGGTGTGGTGTCCTCTAGCTATGGTAGCTGTGTATTGTTGGATTGGTGCATAGATTCCATCAAAAGTACCTGGAGCATAAGTAAAAACAAACCAGATGCTTTGAACCTAAAAAAGGTACCACTGGAGTGGAATGCAAAAAGGAGTCAGGTGTATGTGATAGTTGTTCCTGCTGGAAGGCTTTTGCTTTTAAGCAGCCATGCATAAAAACCCTTTCTCTATAATTTCTGTGGTCCTCCTTACCTTTTTTTTTTTTTTTTTTTTGGTTAAGATTGACATAGGTGACTGATTTTTGAAACTGAACTGTTTTCCTTCCTTGTCTCCGAATGCGTTTTTGCTTCTGAAAGCATTGCTAAGTACTCTGTGAGTGGGTTGGGTATTGTGTCCCAGTGGTGAGAAAGTGGGTAAGACATTTTGGTACCAGGAATGGGATCATTGCCCTGACTACCCGAGCATGTGATTTAGAAGCCTTGGAAGTGGTTCATGGGGCAAGTTTGGAACAGTTTGGAAATGCTGCCTGGAGAAACCCTGGAATGCTGTAAGCTGAACTTAGTGGGAGATTCTGGTCAGAGCACAGAAGATCAGAATTCAGATTAAGGGGGAAAAAAAAAGAGTACAGGCAGTAAAGACCAGGCTCAAGAAGTTTCAACTGGTCATAAGAATTTTGGCAGTTATTGGACTCAAGACCATGTGTGTTATACTTGAGATGATGTGTGGTATTCTCTGGCAGAAAATTTGTCTACATTTTACTCATGTCCTGAGACTTTGCTGGAAACTGAGTCTGTGGTGGCAGGCTAATCTGGTAGAAGAAATTTCAAGGCAGCCCAGTTGCATTGGTACTGCTGGTGGATTTTAGTCGTATCTACACTGAGAAGCAGGACCAAAATGCAGAGCTGTGTAATTTGAAAAATTTTGCCTGTGGCCAGAAAAGAAACATCTGTAAAATTGGGTCCTATAAAATTTTTGCCTTGAGGAGGCTTGATTACTGAAAAGATTAGCATTAAAAAGAAGTAAATATTTTGCATCAGGAAAACAGGAAAGATAACTTGATGATATCTGAGAGATCTATCAGACTGCAGCCATTGCAGGCCCAAGGGTACAAAACTGTAAAGCTTTCAATTGTGAAGAAAGCCCTAGTGTTATAGGGAAGTAACTCCTAATTTGTTAGATGTGCTAATAAGTTCCCATGTCTCACAACTCTCAAGAGTGGACTTGAGTATAAAGGAGGTTAAGAGTAGGGAAGTTTTATTAAGAGAAAGCTCCTGAGAGGCAGGAGTCCTCAGGACTTTACTGTTTCTACACAGTAAAATCATGTCACAGGTTACCGTGTGTCAAACTACAATCAACCTATAGGATTACAAGTACAGTTCTTATCTGACACTGATCTATAGAAAAACAAGGTACATGGCCAGAGTACATAGCATTGAGAAGAGCAAAAGTGCTTCCGGAAGGGGTAGGAGGGAGCTTCAGAGTGTTCTGGTCGTCTGTCTACATGTTGGTTGCGTTCTTTCTACACGTTTGTGATATTGTTTAGGTTTACTGGCCAAATGGTGCTGGTTACAATATAGCTTTGAGCTGTTCTCTAGGGGAGGTGGCAGGCCTAGCCATGGTGTCGCCATCTTGGGGCTTAGTTCCTGTGAATTTAGACCTTGACCAACAGGCCTGGTTTACCTCTTCTCTGTTCTGACTGTTTTGGGCCTAGTCTCTTTCAAATTGCCTGTCAGTCTTTACCTAACTTAGCTATCTGCGACTAGGACACCTTGTTCAAAAAGGGCCAGCTCGGAAATTGGTTCTCTGGGATGCCATTCACAGTGCTGCACCATCCAGGCACTCAGATCTGCAGTCATGGTCCAAGGGGGCCTGGCTACTGCTCAAGCTGGCGGCAGATCTTGGCAGCATCCATGTGGTACTGGTTTTGCACATGTGTAGAATGGAGGAGTTGTGGGGTTAGGGAGGCTTCCACCCAGATTACAGAAGGAGGTGTGGGAGGCCAGGCAGTGTGTTGCTGAGAGGGTGGTGTGTGAAGCTGCGAGAGTGAAGTCGAAGGTGCCGTGGAGACCCCAGGAAGCTGGAGAAGCCTAGAATGTAAAGTGTCTGCCGAGGGAGGCTGCAGATAGTGAGCAAAGCCACCTCAGGAGAGAGGCCATGAGGACTACAACTGGCAGTGCCATAGTACTGGGTGCCTCAGCCTCTGTGCCCCAAGAACCGAAGGTCAAACTGGTCTGTTAGTAAAAGAACTAGACTCAATTTTATGGCACCTCTGGGTGATTTTGTAATGGGTCACTAGTATGGGATTTTTTAGAAACTCCTTACTTGTACTTTAAGGTTGGAAGCAGTGGTTGTTTTCATCTGTGGAGACATCAAGATGGGAGGATAGGGAAAAAGATGAATCTTTACCTTTGGCGGAGACTGGGAATCCCAGTCTTTTGTCCCCTCAAGGGCCCCTGTCTTATTTAAGTACTGTGTTATTATTTTATTTTGCTGTAACAAGGGCTCTTTTAAAATTGGGGGAAATTACTCCTTCCCAGCTTCCTACAGCAGTTATCTTCTGCAGGGGAGGGGCACCCCCTCACCTGCAGCCTGCTGCCAGGAGGAGCCTTAGAGCCGCTGCAAGCGCGCACAGCCGGGCGAGGGTCTGTGCCTGCGCCTCCTTCTCTCCTCCTCTGTGGAACCCTGAAGCCTTTGTCAGTAAGCGAAGACTGTTGACTGGACCTCTTCCTGGTTTGAGCAGAATAGAAATAAACTCCTTCCCCCTGTCACCCCTGCTTTTCCCTGTGTTAGCTGACCTGATACCGCCAGAGTCAGGCACGGCCTCAGGCTCAGGTAACACTACCAGTTACTATTTTACTCGTGGGTATTGGTATTCCCGTGTACTACTTTTTAGTTATTAGTCCTTACGTACTGTTCCCTCGGGGCTTATTGAGAGTGACTCCGATGTCATATGAGGCGAATGTTTCCCTCAGTTTGTTATTTGTATTTTATCTTTAGTTTTTTTGTGTGTACAAGTATGAACATTATACAGTCAGACCTGTAGTCTTTTATAAAGCCATAATCGGTCTGGGATAATACATGTGTAGTTGTTCCTAGAAAAACTGCTGTTTTAAATTTGGAGTTGTCATATGTGACTAGGAAATTGAGAAATAGTTAAACTATTCATAACCTCAAGTAGGTACTTTCATATATTAACATAATTCTTGAATTGGGATAATGTTCATTTTTAGTCCATGTTAACTTGAATTATAATTCTCTTTATGCTACTTTGTTTCTCTATTTTTCTTTTGATGTATATCTTCAGAAATTGTCACTAAAAATTTGAAAGAATATTAAATTTAGATTTTCTTCCACATTTTGTCTTCCTTAGTGATAATAATGCTCATTAATCAGATTAGGAATAATTTGAGATATCAGAATATTGACATTTTTCATATGAGTATAGAACATTCGTAGGACAGGAGACATTTTATGGAAATTGAATGCACACTTAATGTTTTCAGTTGTATAAAATGTTCCCTTTTAGATAAGTGATGAAGAGAAGAGTCATCGAGAACAGGACATTACCGCCTCATCGCTGAGTTTAAGTGGTACGCAGTTGGAATTGGAATCAGTGTATAAGGTATGTAAATGTTTGAAGTATTTTCTAGGATTTGTTACATTTGTTACATTGAGGTTTATATGCAGATTCAACCAACCCAAGGGCATAACCCCCATCCCCCATCACCATAACTACGCCCTGTCCCGTGCAGGTCCCAGCCGCGTCCTGTGCCAGTGTTCAGTGCCCCAGCCTTCAGTGCTCATCTTGGCCCTTCCACACGCAGACTCCTTCCTAATTCTTCTGGGGCTCAGACCCCTCTGCAGGGGGGTCTGTTGAAGAAACGGTCTTGGGCTGGGGATGTAGTTCAGTGGTAGAGCTCTTGGCTAGCTTGCACAAGGCCCTGCATTTGGTCTCCAGCACTACAATAATAAACAAAAATAAAGTGAAATACTAAGCAGATGTGCTCCCTTATTGCTTGGGCTCTCATGCCTGGCACAGGGCTGTCTCCTGCAGGACCCCTTCACCTGCTGTTGGGTGCAGCATCTTGGATGAATTGTTGCCATCGCTGCTCTGGGGTTCTGACACTGTGCTTCGGATTGCTTCCTCTCATGGGGTCTCTGGAGTCCCATGTGGGCTGTGACCCTCAAGCCTTGCTTGCTTCCCTGTGGAAGTACCTTCCTTCCTGTACTCAGGGTTAGACTCCTTTATGCTGGACCAGCTTGACTTCCCCTAGTTCTTAGTGTAGGTACTTACTTTGTATTGATCCCACCAAATGACTTAGAATGATAGACCTGAAGGGGAAGAGGAGAGAGCTGAGATTCAATTTAAAATTTGATAACTGCAACCCCTCAATTCCCTTTGAAAGAAGGTGCTGATCATCGTCGGTGAGTGCCAGTAAGTTTAAATTCTGCCTCCACATTAGCTCCTAATTCCCTTTTCCCTATTTCTACCTGTTGGGCCATCATTCAGTCAACCTTTCAAGCTTGGAATATGGAAATCAATATTTATTCCTCCCATATCACACATTTCTCATGATTCTGCCTTCACGTTGTCTTTTTGCTCCTTCTTGGGCATTTTCGTGTCCATTGTAACCATCCCAATAAGCTAGACTCATAGAGTAGTATAGCTAAAGAGCCTGGAAGGATCATTTAGCTCAACTCTTTGTCCTTTCTTCCAGTTTTATGAGTTCAGCAGCTGAGGTTTAGAGTCATTTATTAAATTTACAAAGTCATCCATCTAGTCAGTAGCAGACTAGACTGGATTCTAGACTAAAACTCGTTTCCAGACTTTTGTCCCCTCTTCTTGGCTGTGTTGCCGTTTGCTCTAAACTCTTCTACCTGTTCCTCTTGTGTTCCCTGTTGATCTACCTGTTGGTGTGTTTGTCCATGGTGCCACTCTGTAGAGCTCTTTGGCTTGCTGTATGTGTGTCTTTTGCTGTTCTGGCCTAGATGTGAACTCCTTGAAGGTCATGGAAATGTGGTCAGAAATGAGTACCTTTATTGAAAGCTACTTGGTTAAAAAGATGTGATCTGTGTATATGTAAAGTGTTGTCAGATATAGAATTATAGACATGCAGATGTCACTTGTCCCTAAAACATGGGTGAAGAGGTAATTTGGGGATCAGTTTTTACCTGATTTCTTGTCTCATTTTAAAAAAGAGAAAAAAGAGTGAGGATGATTTTCACAGTTAATAATATATTAATTATATAGCATAATTAATATATTTTGCTTATCTCTTAAACTTTTATGATAGTTCATACACTAAAAAAATCTGTTTTATTTTTTAAATATATACAGTATTTATAGCTAATAATTATTTTAGTAGCAGACCTGAATGCTTGGTACAGTGGTACTTTGGGTTCACAAACTTGATTTGTTCTGTGGTTCTGGAGAAAATGGCCACAGTCTTCTTTGTAACCCAGTCCTGAGTTGGTGAACCGAAGCAAAATTTTGAGAAACATTTTTGTTTGCAAATGCTTGTTTGCCAACAAGCATTTGTGAACTGAGATATTATGGTATTTCCATATCTTGGTGTTACGATTAGTTTTTCCAATATACTTCTCTAGAGAAAAAAATAGAAATGTAGATGAAGAAATGTGAAATTACTTTGTTGTAATTTTTAGCACTGAATATGTGTATACAAATTAGGATTTTATTCATTGCAGGATAAAATGTGGAATGTGTCTGAGGTGAATGTGACATGCTTAGAAGTCTCGAGTTACAAGTTTGGAATTCTGGGCATTGCAATTTGTAAATTCACAGGTTATGAATAAAAAGAAAGCATTCTAATTTGTCTTTTTTGTTAGTCACCTTTCTTTCACTGTGATAAAATATCTGAGCAAATCTACTTAGAAGAGGAGAGGTTTATTTTGGCTCAAGGTTTCAGAGGATTCAGTCCATGTTTTTATGGTTCTGTTCTTCCATGTCAGGGAACAAGTGGTGGGGCAGTGGGGCTAAGCTCATGGTAGACAGGAGGCAGAGAGAGAGGAAGGGGCAGGGACAAGATACAGTCCCCAGTAGCACATCCTTGTAACCTGTCCCTTCAACTGGTCCCTACTACCTGAGTTTCCACGTCCTCCCATGTCGTCTGATTCTGAGTTCATCAATGGATTAGTCCACTGATGCAGTTAGATACCTCATGACCCAGTCATCTTCCAAAATCTGAACTTTTGAACACACGAATCTTTTGGGGGACATTTTAGGTCCACACAGTAACAACTATTTGTTATTATCATTATTATTATTGAAACAGCTACTCTGAAACAAAACTTATTTTTGTGCTGTTATGACTTGTTAATATTAATAGTTTAGTTTTAAGAAATATAAATTGGTCTTTTTGGGTGTTTTTGGATTTACTGGGACTAACGAATTTCTTTGTTTAGACTTAATATTTATGAAAACTAGGACAATTTCCTAATTACAGGTATTGATTTATTTTTACTGTTTCTTCTCAATTCAGATCCCTTTTGCTGATGCTCTAGATTTGTTCCGAGGAAGGAGAGTCTATTTGGAAGATGGTTTTGCTTATGTGCCACTTAAAGACATTGTAGCAATTATCCTCAATGAATTTAGAGCAAAGTTGTCCAAGGCTTTGGCAGTAAGTATTTCACTTCATTTCCACATTCACACTTTTAGTTATGTACCCTTGGAAGTTTTGTTCTGTCTTC
Source organism: Dasyprocta punctata (assembly GCA_004363535.1). Classification (NCBI taxonomy): domain Eukaryota; kingdom Metazoa; phylum Chordata; class Mammalia; order Rodentia; family Dasyproctidae; genus Dasyprocta; species Dasyprocta punctata. The sequence continues at coordinate 30 of RJWM01011648.1, read as the reverse complement.
TTTAGGGAATAAGTTTTTTTTTTTTTTTTT